>JBCJKH010026496.1:0-11623 GCA_039877255.1 Loriculus beryllinus
CTCCCTTTTTGAACTGGTAGAATACATTTGCATTAATTTAAATGTGACTTTTGGGGTGGAAAATATGTACAGTTAATGGAAATAGTAAAGGGTAAAATGGGAAAACCCTCCCTATAGAACAGGGTTGAGAGGACACTTACAGTTCTTAACCATCTGTCTGCATTAAAATCATGACACAATTGACTTAGAAATGAAAAAAAGAAAAGAGCAAATCAAAAAACCTTGTCTAGGTCAAATGAGCTGTTTTGCTGGGCTCATGCCATCTGTGTCTGCAGGAGCTAAGTTCTCCTTGGGAAGGAGGTGTTTGTGAAGCTGTGTACTCTTCTCTGTGTAAGCTAATGCTGTCTTCTAGGTCTGCCAACAGATGGCCCCAATGCCTTTCTTGCTTGTATGGTTTTCCTAGAGCTTCCTTAAGCTGTAGCAGAGGAAGAGCAAACCCATTGCATTGTTGTGTTGTCACTGTACGTAAGTTTTGTTACAAGCTTAAAATGCCCTTTGCTTTGTTTCTTCCAAACAGATAATTTTTCATTCTGCAGTAGTTTCTGCCTCTTCAGAAGCTTCTTGTAATCCTTCATGGATAATGAGATTTAAAAATCAACACTTCTCTGTGACTTGTTAATGTTAGCATTTTTCTACCTTGTGTTTGTCCAGTTCTCCATTTCTGAACAAGTACTAAGTTACATTTCCACTCTGCTGTTGTCACAGACTAACACAAGCTATGAAGGCTTCTGCTGGTATCATCTGGTATGGTTATGATTCTGTATTTGGGACTGGTGATTTTGTGCTGGCCTTGATAGATCAAGGAAAATCAAGGGACTAAATGTGCAAAGTTGATTTCATTATTAGTTAAAGTACAGCTTGGTGAAGCATGTGTGAATTAGTAATTCTGCGCTGATAGGTGTAACCTCTTCTGCTTTCTTACTTATGGAGGAAAGATAGTATGGTACATAGGTATTTCTGGCTGGGACTTGCCCCTGCTAGGTTCTTACTCTTTCTTAAACTTGAGCAAAACATGTATAAACTTTTAAATGTAAGTAATTCTATTAACTTTGTTAGAACTGTTCATTGTATTAACTGCACTGTTTTTACTCTGGGATCACTGTTAGATGGTAGTGATCCTGCTTGCAGGAGGGACTTGGTAACACACACAGCTGCTAAGGATCTGCTGCTTGAAGTTTAGTCTTTAGCTTTTTTTAATTAAATATTCTCGCTATAGTAACTCACTATATAGCCTCTGAGAGGACAAGTAGTGTGTTCTCCCTTCATAGAATCCTGTAGAATCAATAGATTGGTTTGGGTTGGAAGTAACCTGAAGATCATCCAGTTCCAACCCCCTGCCATGGGCAGGGACACCTTCCATTAGACAGTGTTGCACCAAGCCCTGTCCTACCTGGCCAGGGCACTGCCAGGGATGAGGCAGCCACAGCTTCTCTGGGAAACCTGTGCCAGTGTCTCGCCACCTTAATACTGAAATTTTTTTTCCTAATGTCTAATCTAAGCCTACCCTTTTCATCTTAAAGCCATTTTTTAATATTTTCATAACACATCTCTTGTAATCCTGACAGCACCCGTCCAGTCATTCACTGCACAGTACAACTGGCATGCCTGCTTCTCCTCCCTGTCACTCTCATTACTAGGTGCTGGTTTCATTTACAGCTGAGGTGATGACAATATTTGTCTTCTGTAAACAGCAAAACACCAATTTTCTTATCTTGAAGTAGACCTGGGTTTCAGTCTGTGGATGTTGTCAGTGCTTGTATTCACACCAGCAACGTTTCCTTTGATAAAGCTGCAGCGTGGTTTTACAAATCAATGTTCTGGTAGCAGTTCTGAAAAGCTGTGATACTACCTAATGCCCACACAAATTATTAGCTATGCTTACTGCTTTAAAAGAGTACTCTTGAAATGTCAAACCCTTGCTGTACATGTTTGCAAACTTAACTTTAAATGATAAGCTCAGATCTTGCTCATTATAGATAATTGTATCTTCTCTCTGTAGAGAAAGATGTGATGCTGAGCACTGTCTTAGCTGCCTCTGAATGACTCTTCAGATTTGATGCATGTCTGTTACCTTGCAACCATAAAAAAGACTCTGCTGTTAGAATTCTTTAATTGCTTCGAAAGGCAGCATTTTGCTGGGACACCTAGGTTGTGAATATAATGAAATGTCTCTCTGATGTGTTAATTTGACTGTTGTAAAGCCAGTGATTGTCAACATTTTTTGTGGTTTTTTGGGTGAATGTTGAATTTACAATTGTTGCTTGTAGGATTTATATTATGCTGAGCAGTCTGTCTTCATATTTTCTCCAACTAAAGAAGAAAGCTATTTTGTATTTCCAAAGTGTTCCTCAACAACAGATGGGATTAAGTTTATTTTAGTTGTATTTAAAGCCTAATTTAAAATTCTCTAAAGTATGCTTGTCAGGGTCTGACTGGAGAAAAACCCCAGTGCCAGACCCTATTTCAGTTTGTGATCCCAAGAGTAAAGTTAAGACACAAACGAGGTCAAGTACCCTAATTGGACAGTTTGTTTATTACAAATTACAAAGAGACAGTTATTATAAAGCCAGGAAGTTATTGCAATAAAGGGGATAGTGATAGAACAGATTGGAAAAAAGGTAGAAAATGGAGCAAAGATTCAGGGTGCAGAGAGAGTGTCACCACCGTGAACCCAGCGGTGTCATGGGGATCCATTGCCATCATCATTGGTGGTGGGAGTTCTTCACCATTTGTAGTCTCATAGTATTGGACCAGAGTGTCCCCCAAGAGTCTGTCTGTGGTGGGTGTCCTCGTGGAGGCATCCTTCTGAAGTCCCCTCGAAGGTACTCCATGGAGTGGGTCTCGTGGAGTTGCCAGTTGCCCTCATGGCGATGTTTCATCGGTGGAGAGTGTCCTCACGGAGGTGTCCTTCTGGAGTCCTCCTCATGGCAATGGCTCCCTGGAGATGTCTCTTGATGATGTGTCTCTTGGTGATTACCTTTTCCCCTTTTGTAAAGAGTTGGGGGTGGGGGTACCTCTGCTCTTTATATCACGTATTGCACGGTCCTGGTGGACCAGTTTCCCTGGTCTTGCAGCCAGCTCTTTGACACACGTGTCTGCAGCAATTCTTGGGATAATAGCTCACAGCAGTCCTCAAAGTAATGGATGGAAGAGTCTTAGTTCTTTCCTACTCATCCCTCAGGCAGTGGATAGTGGAGTCCCAGTTCAGCTCCTCACACCCTTCTCCCAGGCAATGGATATTGTAGTCTTACCTCAACTCCTCCCACCCATCTCTGAGACAAAAGATAGGTGGATTTCCATCTTAGCTTCTTAGACCAGTCTTTGAGACAGTGGACAGTGGAGTCTGATCTCAGATCAGTCTCTCACAGTGCTGTACAGTAACAGCTAGGAATTCCTGACTTGCCTCTACTTAAGGGCATGGAACTGGGGCACTGGTGACAAACCATGCAAAAACTACTATACTAGTTTAACCTTTTACAAGCTTGCATTATTTAGGTAGGTTTTTGGTCATGTGATGACACTTGGCAATCTCCTTCCTCCCTGTTACTCCATCAGCTGAGAAATGATACTTGACTGTTCCTAATCTGTAATAGTGCAGGTAAATCATTCCTTTGGCCTGTTCCCAGGTTTTAGTAAAAATTTTGGAACAGAATTCACGGTGCCTCTTCCAGTAGGGCAGACTATTGCACTAGCTGCCATGGCACAGTGGGGTTGAAGTGCCAACATGCAGGGGTGCAGACTGTGCTATGAAAGGAGAAGGGCCTCATAGTCTGCTTGATTTTAGTCTCTTTGAGTTACTTTTCCCAGCTGTTTTTAAGAAGATCTGCACTGCAGAGACTTCCGTGCCTCAGCTTCCACAGGATGCTTCTCCTTGCCTATTTGTAGCTGCGTCTGTAGCTTCAATCCATTACCAACATTCTCTCTTATTCTTGGCTTTTAAGAGTGTCAGAACATCTGATTCACAAACTCTGCCCTGTTTCTTTGCCTTGTCTCTGCCTCTTCCCATAATCCCTGTGTCAGTTTCCGCCCTTTTCCACATACATTCCCTTGCTTATATTAAAAATAGAATATAGCATTCTTACAGAAAGCAAATGGAAACTATTTGGGTAGAAGAACTGTCAGAGAAAGTGTCAGTGAGATTCAACATGAATAGAAATTGCAGTGTGGAATAAAACTCTTCGTTTGGTTCAAGACTTGTCAGGCTTATTAATTTGTTTCACCTAAGCATGTTTTTAGCCAGTTATTTAGATTAGTTTGAAAAAAATCCAATCTGAAGGACAAGTAATTCTCAATAAATGGTCTTGACTTTAATCCTTGTAGCACAAACTTGTCCATTTATTCTGGGTTAAGTCTGTTATGTGCATTTTTATCTGACAGTATATATTTGTGTAAAGTGTGTAGGTGCTTCTAAATGAACAGTAACAATAAACCATGGCCTCCAAACCAGTCGAGCTTTTGTTATCTAAATGGAAGACTTGTATCATTACATTTCTTATTGCAGCTAAATGTATAATTCTGCATCTTTTATTTTTTGTAGTCTTTTTGTGTCTCCTCCATTGGTTTTTAATAACTATGTTTTTCTTGTCTAGGGGGACTTAGCAGCTGTTGAACAGCTGCTGAAAAATGGAGCAGATCCCAATGTCAAAGATAACGCAGGCTGGACACCACTGGTGGGTGCTGAAGACTTCTTTTCTGTCATCTGTCTTCTAATCCCATTTCATTCCTCCCTTCCTCTCCCATGTTTTAGTTTCATTTACATGCATTTTGGTGACAGAAATTTTAAGCAAAGTGAATAAGTGGCAATAAACAAGTTTAAAAGAATTTATTTACAATTACTGATCACTGACATCCCTAAATCCAGATCTCCTCTGCTGGGGTAGGGCATGCCAAGAAATTTTATTGTCCTTCAATTCTGCAAATGTAGAAAATACAACTGTGGTAACTGGAAAATAATCAGTTGCAGGCAATGTGTGTATTTTATAGGTTCTTAATGTCCTTCGTGTTTCTTACCATTTTGGAAATATATTAAGTAGTTGAATGAAAAACTTGCTTATTAGAATTACAGAAAATAAACAAAAGGTTCTTTTCAATCATGACTTCTTCTTCTCTGAAGAATACTCTTGACAGAGTCTCTAATCTGGGAGGCTTTGTTCTCCATAGTCTAATTTGCATGCAATTGGCCTTTGTTCAGTTCTGTTCTGTGCTTTTTATTAGGGCTAGGTTCCAAGGGTAATTCATGTCAGGAATGTAATGCAGTATCCTAGCATCACCTTCCCTCACCATCTACTGAGAGGTATTTGAAAATGAATGTGTTAACTGGTGTGACGAAAATCCTTGCTCTGAATTCTATTTCACTCGAGTTTCCTCTCTTATGGCTTTACTCAACTAGCACGAGGCATGTAATCATGGGCACAGAGAAGTGGTGGAGCTGTTGCTGCGATACAGGGCACTAGTGAATACTACAGGGTACCAGAA
Organism: Loriculus beryllinus; assembly: GCA_039877255.1. Classification (NCBI taxonomy): domain Eukaryota; kingdom Metazoa; phylum Chordata; class Aves; order Psittaciformes; family Psittacidae; genus Loriculus; species Loriculus beryllinus. The sequence continues at coordinate 5,476 of JBCJKH010026496.1, forward strand.
TGACTCGCCGCTTCATGATGCTGCCAGAAATGGGCACGTGAGCATTGTTGAGCTGCTGCTTTTGCATGGTGCTTCCCGTGATGCAGTGTAAGTACATGTGGAATGTTATTTTAACTGTGGCACAGCTGCAACTTCCAGGGTGTATGTTAAGTAAACATGAAGTAAAGTTAGTAATAAATGTGATTTATCTGAAGGGGTGGGTGTTAAACATATGCTCTGCTATACTTACATTCTTCTTTTCCACGTAGGTGTTTTCTTTCCGTTTTGCTTTGTCCTAAGCTTTTCTTAGGGATGTCTGAATCATAAATAGCTGGAGTATTGGCGATTGTAGTAGGAAAGTAACAAAATAAGCTTACCTGGTTCTTACACTTTCCTGTTGGCATCTTCTTATAGCTCCTGTCAGATCTAAGATGCTGAGCTAGGTGAGTTTTGAACTCCTACAGCTGTTTCTTTGTCTCTTTACTGCACTTACAAAAAGGTGTTTTGATTCAGTCTCTACCTTCACAAGTGACATGGACACAGGCTGATATGTAGGGAGTGTGTTTCATTTTTTACCATTCTAGATTAAAGCACTAATTCTTGGTACACTGTTTAATTAAAAAAAAAAAAGCTTAGAAATATTTTTAGTTACAATTAAGCCTCTCAAAGATTTTGGCATTTGGATGTAGGAGGTGCTAAAGAATCCATTAGTCTATGAATAACCCTACAAGCTATAAGTTTTTTCAGACACTAAATGTGGGTTTAAGTGTTGTAGTATTGCTGTTGTCCAGGGTCTGTGTGTATAAAATCTGAGTTCAAAGCATGTTGTCCATAGATGCGTGTGTATGCTAATACAATAGGATGAAATCTTGTGTGACACAACTTTCCTTGCCAGCTGCATAAGGAAGCATAAACAAGTTCAGTTTAATCGCTTCAGCTCTCTATATTCACTCTTGAGGCTTAGGGAATTAAGGTATTCTGTGGAAAAGCATAAGGTTTTCATAACAAGTCCTAATCTTGAATATAAGGGAGTTAAAAAACCCCAACAGAACAACACAACACAAACCCATAAAACTTTAGCATGAAAAAGTAAAACAAAGATCAACTGTTCATCTTCACTTTGTTCTTGAACAGCAAAGACCATGCATTACACCTTGAAAAGCTGACAACTTCAGAAACTGATTTCAAGCCACTTGAATATTGCAGACTGATTTTGTGGCGCTTCTTACTTGGTATTTGAAAGCCTAGCACAGTGGATGGCTTTGATGCAAGGTTTTGACAGGACTTAAGTACTGTAAGATTTGCACAGCTGAGACTCCAAATGCCGACAGTGGACTCTTCAGGTCTCTCATTAGCCTTAGCCTGTAACTCCTGTTCTATGCAAACTGAGATGAAACTGAACCTCTTTCAGTCCATTCTACATAAGCAAACATGACTTTATTAAAACAGGCACTTTTTGATCATGGAAGGAGAACTTTCTAGAAATCTTATATGTTGTCTTAGCTTTTCACAGAATACAGGTTATGTTCAGTTATGTATTAAAACAATGTGACATAGGGTATGTCACAACTCTGCAACTAGCTCCTTCTTAATATCAAAAATGGGTTCTAGTACACTTCTAAGTGTGCACTGTTCTTGACTTATCTCTGGGTTACTTGGAACAGCGAGTGTTGTGGCGTTAATAAATGTATATAGACACTTTTTTAAAACTTAAAATCTTTTGAGGGAACAAATTTAGCCACCTTTTATCTTTGTTTCATTTGTCTGGCAATAGGAACCACAGGTGCTTTGGCAAAAATCCAGCCCTGTATGTTCCATCTGGAAAAATATTTCCAAATCTTCTGTAGCTGAAATGCTACTGTGCATGTTACTATTGTATTGATGATGGAAAGGGTGTGTTTCTGCACACATACCTATTTTTAGAGAAAGCATTAGAGATACAGAGAAAGGGATGTGCAAGCCAAATGTTCAGGCTTGAGTAGCAAGAGTCTCCTGATCTCTTCCAAACGCTACCAAGAAACAACAGAACTAAGAACAGTATGGCTGAGACTTCTGAGAATGTCTTGTGCCTCCCTTCCTTCCTGTGCCCTGCTAGCTTCCAGCAATGAGTTGCACCATGATCTTTCCCTGCATCATGACTTTGCAAATCTTACAGGATTATTTTTCTGCCGCTAGTACTTGCAGTACTATATTAAACAGTGGTTGGATTTCTTTAGATAAGTGGGTTTGAGCTGCCTTTAATGTAGAAGGTTAAAAAATTTTTTTTCCAGGTACCCTTATAATGAAGTCACATCTGACAAGAAGGTTGCTTTCCTTTGCTGACTTCTTTTTTCAGATACCCAAGACCTGCAGACCACAGTTTTAAAAGCCAACAGGCAAGGGCAGGGTGATCACTTCAGAAGGTGCAATTAAAGTTCTTTTCAGTGTGACTAGTTCTAATTGTCTTCTTTGTACTTAATGCAGGTTCTGCTCACTGTCACATTATCACTTTAGGATCTCTAAAGTAGAAATTGAGTAGTGATGAGTTAAACTTGAATCTTCTGAAAGGTTTATTTTCTTTAGGAATCTACTTGAGAAATGCCTTAACTTTAGAGTTACACTGTATGTGAGCTAAGACAATACCAAACCAATTGTGCCAAACTGATACTTTGTCTAATTTTGGTGGATTTAGTTTGTTTGGGATTTATTTGCTGTATGAAACTTTCTAGTTCTTCTGAGGGCTCTTCAGGATCTCAGTGAGCTAACTTTTAGCCCAGGAGAGGACCTTCTTTATCCTAGCATGTTAAAGTGACCTCATGTGGGTCGGGGGAGAAGTTTAATTAGTTTACTGTGGTTACTTAAAGTCTTTTCTTTTAGCTAAGCTAAGTAAAATGCGAGCATGATAAATGTATTCAAATGTAGCTTGGGACACTATTAAATATATAGCATGAAACCTCACAGAAGTGACTGAAGTCTTGCTGCTGTTTTGACAGCAGAATTAACTCACTTTTGTGTCTTAACGTCTCTTGTGTGTCGGAGAGTTAATCTACTGGAATAAAAACAGAGCTTGTGTTGAATAGCCTGCTTAGAGCAGTAGTTTTGAAATTTAGTATGATACTCAATTGTGCAAGATGAAATATTTTTTTAAAGATGTGCAGTATTTATTGACTGCAGGCTCCAAGGCAGGTAAGATCCACTGGTCTGTAGAGATATATCTAGGAGCAAACACAGCTGCTTTCTGAGGGACCTCAGTTTATGAGGCACACAGATATTAGCATAACCCTTGCTGTTAGAGAGCTGAGGCTAATTCAGTTTTAGATCATCAGGTTCACAGACCCATCAAGTACATTTCATTCCACATGTCTTTTCGGGCTTGTTCTCTCTCCTTGCTTGTTAATACCTAGTGCATTAAATGTATGTAATATGAAGCAGCTGTGTATCTTTTGGACTCAGTAATATAGACGAAAACTACTTCTTCGCCAGAAAGCAAATACTGAAATCCTGGGATTTCGGTATCCCTTGGCAAAAGATTTCTTTGGAAATCTGTAAGATTTAATAGCTGTGGCACTTCATTTGCCATTTGAAATTTTCACTGACTGAGGACGATAAGAGCTACAGATGAAAAATACTGTATGGACCAGTGGACCTTTTAATTGTCCTGGTGGTCTAGTTAATTTTTTTAAGTTAATCTCCTACACATAGCTAGGTTTTCTTTTTATGGCTTTTTTTTTCATGTGCTCACTCCCTTGAATTCTTTTTTGCTTGCTTCACAGCAAGCCAAGTGATTTGAGAAATTAGATCTGTGTGTTTGCAATTTCACAGTACTTCCTAAATGCTTTCACTCAAATGGGCTGTCTTTCCAGTTCTTCATGCACAGTAAGTTTAGCATTAGTAAAAATTGTTGTGTTGCCCTATTTTTTATTTATTTATTTTTTTTAGGTGATAGCTGTCTTTTGAGTAGTTACAAAGCTAATTCTTACCAAACCTATGGGAATTCTTTGGCGTAGATAGGGGTCCTCAGTTATGAATGGCATAAGGGCAGAAACTTCTGTAACCTGCAGTTAATTCTAGGAGGCACAAGACCCATGACACTGACATAGTTTTGTCTGCTTTTTCTGAGTCAAGCCAGTGCAAATGCTTAGCTGTCTCTGTGCAAGACAGTATGCTTACCTTCCTGCTGACAGTGGGTTAATTAAAACCCTGGCCCTCTTTGGATGTCTAAGACGGTCTTTCTGGTTACACAGATTAAATTTTCTTCCTTTTGTCAGGTTCTCTGCTTACCACGACGTTACAGTTCTCTCAAAATATAGGTGCTCACTGGAGATCCCCAAACTGGTCAGCTTTCCACATGGGAGTAAGTGGTTACAGAACTGCACTGGGACATGATTGTGGGACTTCCATTAAATACTGAACTCTTCTGTGGGGATGGGGTAAACTTTGGTTTATGCCCAGCTGTAGAATAGCAAATAACATATGAAATTAAAGTGGAGCGACTTAAAACTCCTGATTACACAGTATTATATAGTCATTGTTTGCTTGTATTAGAAGCTGTGCAAGTTTGGGACTTCTAAAAAATTGACAGGGGTGTCTCCTGATTTATCTTGTCTATGGTCACTTGTTTTCTAAAAGTTTAATGAAACATTTAGGAGGTAGCTGTTAAATTTCTTTCTGACTATAGCGGTAACCTCTGTTGTCTTCAGCAGTGTTGCACTTTATTCAGTTTATTATAAAAGTGTTGCACTTTTTTATTCAGTTTATACTGAATGTCATTTCTAAAGCTTTTTCTAAGAAGTTCTTTTATCTGTCACTCCTTATAAGATACCATCTATCATCTCATATAAAGTTATACTCATCAGATTACATTGAGTTGCTCTTCACTGGGCTCATCTTTGTTCTCAGCACAGTCATTCTGTTCTTTGATTGGAATTTGTTCTAGCTGTAGTAGCCCTCTACTGCCTATTCAGTACTTTAATGACTTACTAATAGGAGACTGCTTGTGTCAAAGGATACATCTGACTCTTGAATGTTTAAAACAACTTACAAAAAGCCTTTTTTTGTTCTGACAGAAAGAAGTATGCCTCAGAGACCTTGTATTCTAGCTTAAGCACTACAGACAACTGTTTATCTCTTGTAGAAACAATTGTGTGTTCCTTTTGAGTGTGGAACTTAACCCTGCTAAGCAAACATGTGCACAGGACTTATTCTCAACAAACCCAGACCTATAGTAGGAACACACAAACATAGTTACTGATATTTCTAAGAATGCTCTGTCTGTGTGTGAGGGTGGACCAACTTTGTTTTGCAGACTGAGTCAAAATTCATTTTTTTACTCTTACCAAAGTGGATGATTTCTCTTGTTTAGTTTGGCTGAATAAAGACAGAGTTGAGCACACGTTTTTGCCAAAAGTTCTGTTTCCCACTCCTGTGCTTTACCAGTGTTCTTGTGGCTGCATAGATCTTGTCCTTGATCCTAAAATACATTCTTGAAATATTAAAAATGATTCCTCAAGTAACTGCACTCATATGTGTGCCAGCTCAACAGAGAGTGAGCAGGCTCTTGTTCTGATCATGATTACTTCTTGGATTCTTAGTAGATGCCTAACTGAAAAGAACAAATATATTTTCATCTCTTTTCTCTTTAAAAAGGATATGTAAATCATAATGCCATGCTTGAAATCTGTTGTTAAGACATGTTCTTTGCCTTAGTTTTTATTTTGCAAACTCTTTTCTCCTGTTACAGCTACTTTTCACACTTTCCTTAAGCTCAGCAAGCTGCTTTGGTACAAATATGCAGAACTCTTACATCCATCCCTTAGGCTGAAGTTCCTTTTTTCAGACCTCAGCTCCCAAGTTTGTCACATTTTACTTTAACTATGCTATCTTAACATCCTATGAATAGCCATTAATTCTTTAATGATGCATAATGATGGGATAGCAATACATTGTAAGAAGCAACTGATATGATCTAAAAAAGGAGGAAAAAAAAGAGAATACAGAGGGAGTAGCTGGAGCTCGTATTTGCACAGTTTCATTGGTAAAAAATGTTTTGGATTTAACTATGGAGGCCTATATATTTATCTATGGTAAACATTCATGAATTGTTTTCAACACTCAAGGATCTTACTGTGACATAGGATGTGAGGAGGAAGACACTCTAAAGCCTCTGCTACTGACATGCAGTGATTTCCCC
>JBCJKH010026498.1:0-10337 GCA_039877255.1 Loriculus beryllinus
TTGATGCAGCCCAGGATACGGTTGCTTTCTGGGCTGCAAGCGCACACTGAAGCCGGCTCATGTTCATTTTCTCATCAGCCGACATCTCCAAGTCCTTCTCCTCAGGGCTGCTCTGAATCTCTTCTCTGCCCAACCTGTAGCTGTGCCTGCAATTGCTCCAACCCAGGTGTAGGACCTTGCACTTGTCATGGTTAAACTTCATAAGGTTGGCATTGGCCCACTTCAGAAGCGTGTCAAGGTCCCTCTGGATGGCATTTCTTCCCTCCAGCATATCAACTGAACCACACAGCTTGGTGCCATCGGCAAACTTGCTGAGGGTATGAACAATCATAAACAATAGTAGTGTTTTAATAGTGTAGTATTAATTATGGAACTGCCTTGTCACTGTGTGTTCTAAATGGACCATCATAAATTGCTGATTTGTTATTTTCTGTGATGTGCATTGATGGCAAGGTGCTAGCTTTTCTTTCTTAAAAAATTGTACCTTCTCCATTGCCTTCCTTGGCTAAATACATATGAAAAATAAAATTCATATTTAATTTAAAGTATTGCTTCAAAAAGAATCCCCGTATTTATAACCATGAGGCCTGAAACAAATCTTAGAAATATGGTATGCTTAAATACCTGAATGCAAAAGTTGACTTCACAATATGCTTTTGCAAAACTAGTAACAAAAGGAATATAAATCCTGTTTTTCATGGTCAACAAAAATTTGAGAAAAATATTTAATGAATTACTTGTTTAGTGGCAGAGTATCTTGGTATTCTTTTTCCTCGAGAATAGTTAGTCAGCCCAAAGGAAAGGGAGGCAACATACAATTTATTGACTTTGTCTACTAGTGAATAGCATGGAGTTTATAGGATGACAGTTGGGATGAGGTGGGAAATCACAGTCATCCAAATAGAATGGCAGCTATATTCTGGAAATTCCTTTGCAATTTGTGTTTCAGAGGAAGCATCCTATTTCAGGAAGGATGTGTGTATGACTATTGTAGAACACATATTTAATATCTGTATACCTCCCCCATTTAGTATGGGGTCAGAAAGTGTGCTGAAAAGCTGATACATACTTCTAGACTCTCTCTGTTAGATAGAAAAAATACTACTTGAATTGCAGATGCAATGTTATGTGAGAAAGTCATATTGACAAACTGAGTTTCATGTCTGCTTTTTCAGTGCCGGAAAAGTTTCTGTAAGGGGGCACCAAAATGATTTTTACTGAACTCAACTAAAACCTGCGTTTGAACCACCATAACAGTTGTTGAAGCCCACACATACTTTAAAAAGAAATCCCAAATGACTTTTGCCTTTCTTTCTTACTTCTCACAAACTGGACTATAGAACTATCACTATTAATTTGTTAGTTTCTTGGCTAAAAGAATCAAAGAGAGCGTCAGTGTAATACTGTCTAGACAGAATGAAGTATGTTGGACAGTTGGATAGTACTGTGTAATGAAGACCTGTATGTTTATAATATGTCACACATACCATCATGCAGGAGATAAGAATTTTCTGTGTTGGGATTTTTCACAGTTTGAACACATCTTTCATGATACCTAGCTAGATTCCAAACAGCTGCTCTTAAATTTTTTTAATATCTGATCTTAGGTAGCTTTGTAATTTTTCATCAAGTAAGGTTTTTGTTACAAGATGTAGACTGCATTGAGACTGTAATCTAGAAATAAGGCTTGTTTTTTTTAAAAAAAAATATGCTGGCAGTTTCATGGGTGACTCATTTCTTTGTGTTATCTTAGGAGTTTATAAAGAACACGAGGTATCTGGAGATGATAGTGAGTGAGAGTTTTAAGCTCTTCCCCATGCGTTTATTTCTGTTGCTTTAACAGATAGCAACCGTTCTGTAATCTTGGAGTCCAACATGATAAGATGATTTTCCCATACCAGCCTGGCCATCCACCCTGAAAAGTCTGGTTTAATGTATGGAAAAAATGAAAAAGGAAAATATAAGAACTGTTCTTGTTTTCATACTGATAAAGTTTTATGGATAAACTCTTGCGTGTGTAGATTTTGAGTGAGCGTACTCTGTGTGGCTCAGTTCTGCAGAAAAAGTGCATGGGCTGTCCCATGCCAAGCAATAGAGTAGATCAACAAATACCGTGCTCATTATTAGAGCTGGAAATGCGTGTGAAGGAATTTACAGCAAGAAACTCCCAAACACAGGCCAATGAGCACCTAGAACAGAGAGTCACAGATATGTGCTAACACTTTTCTCAGTATCATGTGTGTAGAATAAATGCGGAAAGCTTAGTCTGAATCAAGGAAGATTCTCTGCGTTGTTACTTAGAAGTTTATGCCTTCTGAAAAATGTGGACTGAAGATTTCTGTTAACTAGTAAGAATTGTGCTACTACCTATTGACTAGAAACCCTTTTCATGTTAACTTCATGTTGTGGCTTAACCCCAGCTGGCAACTAAGCACCATGCTGTTGCTTGCTCACCCCCACAACAGTCTGCAGTGGGATGGGGAAGAGAATTGGAAAATATGAAATATGTAAATACCCGTGGGTTGAGGTAAGAACAGTTTAATAATGGAAATTAAAGTAAAATACAATACTTCTACTCCTACTACTAGGAAATGGAGAGAGACAGGAAGGAATAAACCCCACCCTCAAGAAACACCCCCCCCCCCCCCAAGTGATGCACAGTACCATTGCTCACCACCTGCTGACTGATGCCCAGCTAGTCCCTGGGCAGTGATCAGCCCCTTCTAGCTTACTCCTGCCAGTTTATATACTGAGCATGATGTGCTGTGGTATGAAATATCTCTGGCTGGTTCAGGCCAGCTGTCTTGTCTCTGCTCCTTCCTGGCTTCTTGTGCACTATCTCACTGGCAGAGCATGAGCGACTGAAAAGTCCTTGATTTAGAGTAAGCACTACTCAGCAACAACTAAAACATCAGTGTGTTTATCAGCATTGTTCTCAGACTAAAGCAGTGCTTCACCAGCTACTAGGAAGAAAATTAGCTGAGCCAAAACCAGGACACTTAAGCTCAGCTGAACAGAATTTTAATTGTACATAGTATTTCTAGACAATAAAAGTAACAATATTCTGCTATTCCCATTTGTGGACTACTATTGCCCACTAGTATCTGATTTTCTATGTGATGGCAGTTTGGGAATAATGAAATGAATGAAGGAAAAGACAGAAAAGATGATTTTATAGAATTACTATAATTGCCTCTAATAGGAGAGCAGAATGACTGTTCGTAGTGTCAAGCAATGACAGGCAGTCTCTTCTGGGACATGGAATAACTGTTGTTTTTTACTGATGAGAACATTTGTCGTTTGCAATTGCCAGACTGTACATATGTTGCCATTAGATAAATTCTCAGTATGCATCTTCAATATTTTCTGCCTACGAAATGATTTGTGGCCAAAAGCAAATCTGAGTAACTAATGTCTTCTCTAAGAATTTGCTCAGAAAAAGAGTTCTGTTTTCCCCTCAGTCTGTGGCAACACTAATCCACGTATCTTACATTTCACCAGGGTGGAGCAGTACTCCTTTTTCCCATCTTATTTATGCTGTGCAACTGTGCAGCAAGATTCAAGGGAACAGGAATAAAGCAAATAAAAAGGAGCACAGTCCTGTAGCTTCCTGAGATAGGGCACTCATCTGGGAGGTGGAAAGAACTACATATTCAGCCTGCAAAATTCTAGTTCAGTAACTTTGTATTAAGCTGTCATTTAAACCCACAAGTAATTCTGGAATTTATGCCTGTATTACATTGTCACCACCATCATTATAATTTCGTACATGCTTGGATGCATTTTAAAACTGATTAAGTTGTATGTCCTAGTGGACTTCACATAACACCAGACTAGGGAGATTCATCATCAGGGTTCATGGGAGGTTCATGGCTATGCTACCATGTTTCTTGTAGTCCTCTGCAAAATCAGAAGTACTAAATGCTTAGAGATCACAATGCATAAAACCTGAAACCAGTAACTTGAAAGATGTGTTTACAGGCATTTTTTTCATTGTGGAAAACTCTGAATGGAGTGTTTACTTCTACGTGCATATCTCGTTTCTACCAGTCCTTACATCAGGAAATTGAAGCTTCAGATTTCTGAGGGCTACACTGTAAGAAACGACTTGTGTCATTAAATCAGAGTGATTATCTTGGTGAAACTTATCCTGATAGTTTTGTGTAATGCATCATCTTGTTCTGTGTTACTTAAATAGTCCCACTGTAATGTCTATAACTTCCACCTGTAACATGCCAGGGCAACCAGTATGTGGAAAAGTGGTAGAAAATTGTCTTCATGTAATTTTCATTCCACCTTCATTCAAGGTCAGCTGTGTTGCTGCGTTGTATAGTTCATTCTCTGAGCTAGTTCTGCATGTCCACATTGCTTCTAATTTTCTCATGGGTTTTAATTATAACTTCATTGGATAGCAGTAGAGTTCCTGCCCTTTTGGTAGTCTGACTGTGTTGCTTCTAGAGGCATGTCATAATTCTAGCAAGTAAACACCATGCTCTCTTCCCTCTGGGAGTAGCAGTTCTTTCCTGCTGGAACAAAGTCAGTCTCACCTTTAGCCGGTACTGTAGCATCACATGTGGTAGCATTGCATGATTTTCACAACTAGGATTATTGGCTTTTGCAGTTTAATGGCTCCTTTCATTCCCCTGAGACACCTGTTCACCTCTCCTGGGAAACACCTATCCTTTATTTCTGCCTGCTATGTCAGATAGAAAGAGAAATCTAAAGCCTTCCAGTCATCATTCTTCTTCCATGTGCCTAATTAACCTAAATATTATTATTTAAAGAAAACACTCCAGACTAGATCACAGATTCTCAATGAACATTCATTAGGTGTCTCATGGCATGGAATGTAAAAAGTAAATTATTTAATCTAAAAGGGACAGTGCCTGCAAAGCTTAATTCTGGATCCTTAATAGGCAATATTTAAGCTATCCTGTTATACTGTTATTTTAAAGAAATCTGTGTATACCAGCTTTTCCTACTGTTAGTACCCTAGAGTAATTTTCTGAGACAGACTGGTTGATGGTGATTGCAACAGGCTCCCAGCAGTTCTGTGGCTGTGGAACTGTGAACAATGCTAGGAGAGAAAGTTGGTTAATAAGTTACAGTGTTCTCTGGTTAGTTTATTGTGAGTGACCTGGATCATGATGCATGCTTTACAATAAAGTAGTTCGCAGTGTCTTGTTTTGAGGGCCCACTTTGAAGTATGTTGGAATATATGCAGTGAAAAGTCAATAGGAAACCAGCAGCTCGTGTACATTACTGCAAAAAAGTAAATAGCAAACTTTCAGAGGTCACAGACTGTTTTACTGTTTTTTTTCAGTATTCTGGGATTTGGACAGCACAATTGGCTGACAGAGGAGCTAATTAGAGGTCAAGTTAGAGGGCATGAGACTGGCAACTGTCACACTTACGGGAACAAGCTTGGATCTGTATTCTTTGGGCTTGCCTGGGAATAAAGGGAGCAACCATGACAATAAAGATTGGTATTACTGTTTACAGACTTCCTGCCCTTTCTGCCTTTCTTTGGTCCATGAATTCCCACCAGGGGTAGGTCCTTCCTATTATTTTCCATTTTCTGTGCAATGTGTCTGTTTTTTCAGCCCCACCATATGATGCCAGTGAATTCTGACAAGGTACTACTGCTTAATGTTTATTCAAATAGTTTCATCTTTGGAACAGAGTATAAAGGCTGTTTGCTGCCTGTACTTTCTCACAGGGCTGGGAAGCACATGGGGTTACTTTTGCTGTAAGCAATGGTGAAGTGATTCATCCAAAGAGTGCAAAGCTTTTTGGCGTTACTGCTAGAGAGAGAGCTCTGTACAAAACTGTCTCTGAAAATAGTACCCATATGAAAGAAGTTTACCTTTTTATTAGGAAAGTAGCAGTGTTATTATCAGAGTCACTTAGCATAACCCTTTCAAGCTCGTCCTTTCCCCACTGATCAGCTCTATCCCCAGAGAGCTGATACAGCTTGTCCTCTGCTGAAACTGAAGCTTCTGGCTACAGTGGTGCTTTTGGTGTTCCTCTTCTTCTGGCAACCTTTTTATTCATCTTCACTTGCTCCACGTGTTCACTTTCTTCATATATATTAAGATGAGACATGTGCACTGCAGAGTAGGTAGTTGCTAGATGTAAGTGCTGGAGTGTATCAGGTGACATTGCTGCTTCACCTGGGTTCTTGGAGATAGGGTGCCAAGTTCAGAAGAACTTCCTTCTTAAATTTAGAGTTTAAAAATGAGGTTATAATTTCAGCATTTCAGTGTATTTCAAAGATCAGCTGATCTTTGAAAATTAGTTGCTAGTTTGAGGCTACAAAGTAAACCAGATTAGCTTAAACTACTGCATAAATTGTAGAATTTACTGTATAAATTATAATACTGTATAAATTACTGTGGTTTACCTGCCCTTTCCCTCAACCAGTTACTGTGGCTTAACTAATTTAATTTCTCATGTCACCTAGCATCTGTCTGTACTCTGCTGGTGCTGTGTGTGGGAGAGATGAAAGAGCATAGTGGAAAGTGGTAACTGTAAAACTGCCTATGAATACTGTCTCAGTGAGAAGCTGGAAGCAGCTGCAGCAGCAAACAGTGCTGCAGTGCACCAGTGCAGTGAGCACAGCTAATCACAGTGAATGACTGTGTTTATGGGCTACACATGAAGATCATTTAAACTCTGCCACCATTGTTGAGGGACTTAAAATTCTTACTTAGCAGAACTGGAAGCTGCAGATCTTGCCTCCACCTGTGCAGTGAGTCCTTTCTGCAGAGAGAAACCAGGGTGGTTGGAGGAGAGTTCCATTTGAGAGTCAGGAGTCTGTGTGGGTTTTGAGAACAGTTCTTTAAGTGGGTCACTGTTGGAGCCAGGAAGTCTGTGAAGGAGCTGCAGATACTCCCTTTCTGGTATGTGGAGACAGATGGAACTGATTGCTTAAGCACTTTTGGCCTGGAATGATCTTAAACATCCCAAAAAACATGTTTTCTCTCTGACTAGTGAATTAGTGTCCCAGTGTAGTGGAAAATAGGCCTGGTAGGGTTCTGTTTTCTGGGATTTATATTCTTCTGTTGAACTAGGCAATACTATGTTTTCATATTACTGCCAGAACTGTTTTGTATTATTGCTGCTTAGGCTTAAATAGCTTGTACACATCATACCAATCATACCAATAATCATTTTAGAATTGGAATTACTCCTAGCATGAAGTATACTTTTTAAATGTTTTCTGTCTTCCTTCTTGGTAGTTATCCTAAGATTTCTAAGCAAAAGTAGCGGCTGTAATACTCCTGGAAGATTTCCAGATATCTGGATAAAATGGATTTTCTTGAACATTGCAGGAATATGTATATGTATACACATGTACATCCACACCTGTAAAGCAAGAAATTAATCAAGGAGAGAATCTAAAAAATACTATAATTCCTCTTGTATTAGCCTAATTTGTTATCTCCACCCCATATCACATTGAATCGGCAGTAGTGGAAAAAAAATGGTTTTGTGTACAGTATGGCACCTTTAAACAGTCTATTATAATATTGTGATGTACAGGACAAGACCTACAACATATTAAAGAATCAATGTCAGGTATAAGAAACCTTTGAGTTTCAGATAGAGTGGAAAATACCTTTATCCTAAGATATTGTATCTTCTGTAAAGTAGCAGAGAAAAAACATTTAAAGCCAAAAATTACAAACCAATGAGACAATGAAATACTTTATACACTACAGCTTTTTTTTTATCCAGCTGCTTCTAAGGTCCTATTTTATTTCATTGATATGTATGTATAAACTATTTCTGTTGTCTAGTGTGCATTTCTTTACAAAATACTGTTTTATACAGAGCCAAACCTAGACATTTCCAAATAAAATTAACCTATACTAGAAGATTGTTGCAATGTTCTTTAGCTGTAAAGAGCTGTAGTTATTTAATATGTAGTATTACATATTAAATAGCTATTAATACTTATCATATAATCATAGAATACCTTGAGTTGCAAGAGACCAGTAAGAATCATTGAGAGCAGTTCCGTGTTCCTTGCAGGACTACCTAAAACTGGGCCATATGGCTTAATGGTGTAATCCAGATGATCCTTGAACTCAAACAGGCTTGATGCCATGACCGTTTCCCTGGAGAGTCCTGTTCCAGTGACTGACTGCTCACTCAGTGAAGAACCTTTTCCTAATGTCTAATCTGAGCTTCCCCTGACACAGCTTCATGCCATTATGTATTATGTAGGGGCTGTAGTTCTGTTTAATAGGATTATTCATGAATTATTGCATCACATGCCACCTATTTGTAGGTATAGAAAAGTGGTTTAAAAATAATTGTGATTCAGGGCCTGCATCCATCTGCACAGAATGATTAAAAGAAAAAAGTGAACGAAATTGGTTTTTAATATGAAAACGTCATACCTAATTATTCAGTATCTAAAAATTTTCACTTGTTTTGAATTGATGCAGGACTTTCTGTAAATTCTCTCCACTCCCCTTTTTCACAGGCGCAAGAAACCAGATCTTACTGCACTATTACCCTGTCTCTGTCTCTCAGCCCCCTTGTGTGGTCGGGTTGTGTATGGGCTTTCTTTTGTCTGTTAATCGGCCACTGGAATACAAAACCAGCACCTAAGGCGAAGGATTCTGTTTTATTTGAAAATTGAAGAGCAAATATATCTACGTAGTGGCCGCAGCTTTTGTTTTTAGCACTTTTTCCGTTGATCCCTTTTCATAAAGAGAAACGATGCCATCTACTGGCAGAGGACAGACCACTTCTGGGAACAACTTCTTAATAAAGCTTGTGTCTTCTTCCAATGAGGTACTAATTCTCCCCCTCCACTCCCCCCCGTTTAATTCGTTTATCAGTTATATATACCACATATATACCACACCGAGGCAAATTTCTGTATGAGGTCCGTGAGTTGTGAAAAGTTGAATCAGTAAACTATGTATACACAGAAACTTTTTCAACAAGTACTTGTTGGCCTTGTCTTAATTTCACCTATGAAAAACTGAAGAAATTTGCTGTAAAACTAGGTTATCTTTTTTGTTACCATCTAGATAGCAAATTGAGTTTCCAGACTTCATTAGAAGACAGAGGTTACTCAATCAGATGTCTCACCAGTAGAGTCAACAGGAAAAGACAACAGGTGCCTCCTTCTGGAGTGCCTCCTCCTTCTTTTTTTTAATGCCTAGCTCATGAATGGATGTAATAACATACTCTCTAGGAAGGTGTGACTATGTTGCTGCTTTGCAAGGATGGGGGTGCCAGAACAAGACAACTGTCAGTGGCAGTTGTCTAGATTTCTCCTTCTGTGAAATATGTTTTGCTTTATTACAGTCCCATTTGGCTTCTTTGCTTTCTCCTTGCTTAATACAAAGTAAATGACAGTGTTCTTTCTCTTTTTAGAAAACTGCTGATCCTGAGGAGACGGAGGAAGTTTCTTGTTTTCACAGTGCTTAGTTTTACAGATTTTATGTAGTTCACAGGATGCTGGTTGTTGAAAGCTCAGGCCTTTTGAAGACTATGGGAATGCTCTTTCTTGAGTAACCACAAGAGGCTCTGAATGCGATACCATTCTCTCTGCAAAAGAACAATATTTGTGATGTTTATAATATTCACCAACTGCAGGATGAAGCAAGATGCATTCTGACTGGAAATAGGACGTTAATAAATTTCTCCTCTGTGTAAACAAATGCTATGTCTCATGCTGAGGATATTATGAAGTGCTTTATTTGTTGCTGGATATCAAATGCTGTGGACTAGAGAAAGTAGTTGCTTTCCATAAAATAGAAATAATCTCTTTTGTATGATAAGATTGTCTTACAGGATGCTGAATGAGAATAGCACAGGTATCTAGCGAGAGAAGATTCTGACTTCCTGGGGTATTGACAATTAAAGGTCAAGTTGTAGTAAACTCCAGTTAAGTTCAAGGAAGGACAAGGAAGGAAACATGATAAGAATTTGCAAAGAACCCTCTTTAGTCGGGCCTATAATCTTGAGAGATCTCAGCTCTCTGCCTTTATGTGACTTTGAAGCATTGTTTGAATTGAAAGCTCTT
Organism: Loriculus beryllinus; assembly: GCA_039877255.1. Taxonomy (NCBI): domain Eukaryota; kingdom Metazoa; phylum Chordata; class Aves; order Psittaciformes; family Psittacidae; genus Loriculus; species Loriculus beryllinus. The sequence continues at coordinate 10,052 of JBCJKH010026498.1, forward strand.
CTCCAGTTGGTTAAGGTTGCTGCAGAGAACAGAGTATATCTGTATGGTTTAACCCCAGACAGCGACTAAATACCAGGTAGTATGGGCAGGAGGACTGGCAGAAAGTAAAACCTACAGGTTGACATAAGAACAGTTTAATAATTGAAATTAACAAACCCAACAAAACCACCACCACCAATAATATTAATAGGTAACAAAAAAAAAAAAAAAAAAAAAAAAAAAAAAAAAAAAAGGTGGAATAAAATTTAGGAAAAAAAAGTGCTGCACAATACAATTTCTCCCTACC
>JBCJKH010026499.1:0-10782 GCA_039877255.1 Loriculus beryllinus
GAGGCTGCCCCATCCCTGACAGTGTTCAGGGCCAGGATGGATGGGGCTTGGAGCAACCTGGTCTGGTGGAAGGTGTCCCTGCCCATGGCAGGGGGTTGAAACTGGATGAGTTTAACGATCTCTTCCAACCCAAACAAGTCTGGGATTCTATGATAGGAGTGGCTGAAGGACAGCTATTTGGCTAAGTAGAGCCAGAAAAGAATTTCTGGACAATCAGTCCAACTGATACAGAACCTGCACAGCCCCTTTGAACAAGAAAAAAGAATTCATGAAAAAGTCATTTAAGATCTGAATAAAGGATGCCCTCAGCCATGGAAAATAGCAGGAGCTGAAGTGAGAACTTAAACAAATGCTCTTTGTCAGCATTATCCTTCCCAGGATAAGCATGCTATTTATTATTTCTTCTTTAACCAGCCTTGAAAGCCCAGCTCCCTATAGCATAGATCAAGGCTTACCGTCCAATGTATAGTTAAATAACACACAGTGATTTACCTTCCAGCTCTTTATGTAAGCTTTAATTTGTCTTTAACACTTGAGGTTTTGATGGCTCCTCAAGGACTGACTTTAACTGCAAAAGGAAGAATTCAACATCTTCCATCCACACACAAGGTGACTGAAGAACCTGAGTGATGCATGCTAATGACATGTTAGTGTTATATTTTGCCTCCCTTACAGCATGGGATCTTTCTCCTCAAAGCAAACTTGTCTATCTTTTCATAGGTTTGGAATGAGTAGCAGTCATGGAGGTGGTAACTGATACTTACAGACACCACCACAAATAACGCTTACATGTTTTACCTGCAACAGCCATGTCCTTCTTTTAACAAAAAGCAGATGCCTCCCATGCAAACAGGGGGGAGACAATGGAAAGACCAAAAGCATGTGCTGGAAAGAACATGGTTTCTTAATCCTGACTGAAAACCAACACAAATTACTTGCTGGGAGCCCAGTCCCAATACAACTGAGGACATTTCCTTGATTCAAGTTACTTAGTCTTTGTGTTATTCACTTAATCACTGTATTATTGAGGCACTCATACATGACATCGAGAGCAATAAATATTCTTCACATGCACATACACACCTGATGCAAAAGCAAAGGATGATTAAAGTAGGAAATATTGATAGAGTATGATAATAGGTTAGGGAGAAATGTTAGGGCAAGTTTTAGAAGCAGAACACAGGAAGCTAAGAGGCCTTACACGTAGCACTAAAAAACCAATTTCTTTGCTTATTTTAATTTCTTTTCTTCATTTATTTTAAAATGGCAACTTGTAGAGAAATTCCCAGACTCCAGCAGGAGGCAGGTGACAGAACTCTAAGATGTGACAATAGGCTTAAACCTCCTCTTTTTGGTTTGCCACAAGTAAGAAGGCTGCAAATCTCCATACATGGTTAAGTCCAGAGCCACTGCCAAGGCCTCTATAGCTGTCTGTACACACACACACACTTCAAGGCACCACTACAAATATGACACTACCTATTACGGTGTTTTTAGGGAAAAAGAGACATATATTCACAACATACACCACAAAACAATATTAGGATGAATGAAGCAAGATGGAAATCAGCTTTACCCACACTGGACAACAATTGTATGGCAATAAAGTGCAAGCTAGATGATACTATCACCTAATTTTTGATTAAGAGGGCCACTGACACCATCTGTTACAGAAATTGAGCATGCATGAGAGCTTCATCTCTACCCAAACATTTCAGATGATTGGCCTTTTAGGTTCAAGGCATGGTTGAAGTTATTTGTAAATCTCTCTTTCCTATCATTGCTCCTACACCATCTCCTACATATCAGCTGACAGAGCATCTCTCTGTCTTCTCCTGTGCCTCCTGCCTGCCACATCCCCTCCTCTCCCTCTCAGTCCAGTGAAGATAGGGTTAGAGCGACGTGCCACAGCCAAAGCAGCCTTCCAGAGCCCACCACTGACATGTCATCAGCACGGGTCTCACTACGTTAGAAAAGCATTGTCAAGCCAATGTGGTTAGTTGTTGGCAGGCAGGTTTGGTGGGTTGCTTTGAAAGGGAAGGCCATAGCCAGGTAGCCTCTGCATTACCATTATCGGGGTTGGAAAACATCCTACTTGCACTGGAGACGGTCTTCCCGATGTCAGCCAGAGAGCGCAGGTTGGATTTCTTGGTCTGGTGCCGGTGCTTCCTGAGCAGCGTATAGGTGACTTTGTCCTTCAGTTCTGATTTCAAAAGCCCCGTCTCAATCTGATTGTCAACGATCATTTCTGTTGCAGGTGAGAGATAGGATAATTAATCATAGAGCACAGAACTTGACGCACCAAGGGTGTACAGCAGGAGAGAGAGGGATCATTTCCATCCTATCTCATTGAAGACTTTCCTTCCCATCTCAAAACCAACACCAGGTTTTGCCATTTTATTTTTAATGGGAATCTCTTCCAAACATTTCTTTTGAAATGAAACATGAACATTTCCATCCAGCACAACCCATTCAGCCAGCAACATGCTCCATCCCTGGCAGTGTTCAAGCTCAAGCTAGATGGGACCTTGAGCAACCTGCTCTAGTGGAAGCTGTCCCTGCCTGTGGCAACAGGTTGGAGCTAGATAAGCTTTAAGGTCCCTTCCATGACATAACCCAAACCATCCTACGATTCTATGGGCCTATTGCACTGAGACTCCCCTCTTTTCATACACACCACTGAGCCTATCTGAAATCACCTATACCCAGGATAAGATGGTTTATAGTTAAGAAAGGGAATCTCCTCTAACCCTGGGTTCTTTTGTGAAGAAGCTACAACTACACTGCAAGTTTCAGTAGGCTCCCAAAAATAACATGGTAAAACTTCTACTGGATTCAACAAGGCTGAGTTCACCTCACAGGCCCCCAGTAAAACCTAATCTAATGACAGGAACAAGTCCTAGATACAAGGAACTAATTAAATCACTCATTCTAAGAACTGAAGTAAAATGATGGCAACTACAAAAGGCAGAACTTGTTCCAATTGTCACAGGATGCATTATGTGGCTTTGCCTTTAACTGAATCACCAGAGAAAAAGGCTTCCAGGCCACTGCAAACCCGTTCACTTCCCATCAATTCTCTCCTTTCTGCTCCCCTATCCCAATGGAGAAAGAAAAAAAAAGGTAGCCAGATTTATTAAGAATCTCTATTGTGCACTAAATCTCACGTTAAGTTGTTCCCTTGATTACTTCAGTTGACTTGCTGTCCCTCAAGGGCAAGTGGCAGCTCCAATTTGTCTACTGGTAACTTTTATTTGTGCTAATAATAAAAGTTACAGGGAAGGGGAGGCAGAACACGCATCACATTTGCCTCCTCAGTGAGTCAGGATGCCATCCTCTATGTGCTGCCCAAGAATTAATGCCTCTTCAGATCACAGAGGGGGGAAAGCCTAATTCTTCCACCCAGACTCAGAGAACGATGATTATATGCATGTAGATATCATTACACAAAATGTTTGGCAAAAGATTTATTTCTGTAAACTGACAATTTTCTGTAAGCTACTTTTATTAGTGATTATGAAATACTTCCTTCAGAAGGACATGCCTTTCTTCATCCAGTTTAACTCTCTCCATTCAGCAAGTATTTCTTCCCTTCTGTGCTTCTGACAGAACACAAATCAACAAAGAGAGCTCTTGGAGTTTTTCTTTCCTGTGTGTCACCACAGGACACCAACCAAGTGATGACTAAATAATTCTGGAAATCAAGTCTGCAGGCTCCTTGAAGATCCCAAGCTGTCTGATTAAGGATCTGGCCCACTAAAACTACCTTCCTCAGGACAGTGTTACAGCAACAGCAGCCACTGGGATCACCTGGAAATTAGATTTGAGTGTTGAAGAAGGATATTGATGGTGACACTCAAAGTCACACTCAAGTCACCCAAAGTGACTTCAAAAAGGAATTTAATGGTTGAGGGGTAAAGTTTTGGACCACTGACATCATCTGAAGTTTTATGCTGAAGCTGAATGTGCTTCAGAATGAGCAGTTTTGGGGGGTGGAGTTTTCTTCTATTTCTAGTCTCTTCAAAGCTATGCATGTGGATACACAGGCACACAAATAAAGGAAGGTCAACGCCACCAGAAGCACCTACAGAACTAAGCTCAAAGCCCCACAGATAACATCAGAGGCAGCTTTTGTAATTCCAAGCCTTACAAACTAGTACAACACCTGATACCGGATAATTCCATGCTAAGACACTTCTGAGCCTGCTTCTTGAGATTATAATTCAAAGCGCTGAGTTTTTTTGGGGGGGGGGGGGGTGTTCTTCCATTTTGTTTTCTACACCTCTTCACACAATGGTTTCCAAATTCAGTGTTTTGGTCATATGTACCTCCACTGGATAATTCATTTTTAAAATACATTTCCGCATGTCTTCTTGCACATCAGCAGGAACATGGAACAGCTCTCAGCCATGACACCAAATGTCATCCCAGGCCACGGCTCTTTTGACTGCAAAAAAGCTGCCATCCCATTCAGCAGGGTGAAGCAGCAGCAGGCACTGTAGCTGCTCATCACCCTCCTTTGCTGAAGAGAGCACCCCATCCCAGAGCCCCTAGTAGACCACCACCCTAGAACCTCATCCAAAGCAGCCTATGGGCTACCACGTGGCTGAAACTGTAGTTGTCCTGCACTTGTGAGATACCCCTGTCCTCAGAGAGGTGGCCTTCCCCATGATAGGTTTCTGATAAAGAACATAAATTCAGTCAATGTGCTATTTCTCTCACACACACCTCGTGAGATCTTAGGATACCTACTTCAGGATCCAAATGATTCTATAGAATCACCAAAAAACAGTTCAAGGTAAGCATTGGTTAGCACTGAAATTGACTCTTTTACTCTTCTTCCTGAAGTGAAAATAACTCTTTTTATTTATCTGTTATCCTTCTCCAGGTAATTTCTAGTTGTGCTTGTTATTCCTTGGAGGATTATATGGTTTTCCTCTTTTACTAAAAAAGCAGTGCTTTTTAAATAAAACCATCAGTGAAATCATCATCAGGGTTAACAGAAACTTGTAAGGAAGAGCTGAGAAAAAGAGCCAAGGCAGCTTTACTTACCCACCACCTGTGGGAGAGAAGAAGCCTCCATATCCAGCATTATCGAGCCTTTCTCTATACACGTCCGTAACTCAAACAAGCTGTGCAGGGACAAGGTGGCCACATGAGGTTTGCTCCATCGCTCCCCACCTTGTTCTACCTTCTCCTCAAACTTGATCCACCTACAAGAGGGCAGAGCAATGAGCATTAGAACTGCTGGCTCCATGCAGACACACATCTCTGAAAGAAGCAAGATGATCGTGGCATGTGGACAACTTCAACGCACATGTTTTCCCACACATCCACGACCAAGTTGTAAAGGCTTAATGGCTTGGTATGCATCAGCTGAGCTTGTAAACAATGGCAAAGGGGAGGTAAAACACATTATCTTTACTAGCTTTCATCAAGACTTGAGCTACTGCCCTTCAGTTGATGTCTGCTCCAGCCAAAGGTTCACAGGCAGCTTCAGCAACGCAGTGGAGACCTGGTCATTTCCTCCCCAGTCGCTAATCTGACATTGCATCAAACCCACCATGACAACACAGCCACTGCTTTGCCAGCCCCACTGGAGAGAAAGGTGGGTAACTACACTCACACTTGGATGATCTCCAGAGAGAAGAGCTGAGCAGCATAGCTCCACAAAAACAATGGTAGGGGGTAATATTGGCACTTTCTGGAAATAAATTTATAGAATCACAGAATCCTCCAAGGATTGACTGGTTCAACCTTTCTCGGCAAGCCATGACCTAGATATCCCAGGTAATAACAAGGTAATGATAAGGTGACTTGTATTTGTGTATTCAAATCCAGACAAGAAAATCTTAGCATTACAGCAGAGAAGAGGAGCCCACCCTGGCCAAATCTGAAGATGTTCTCAGCAGAACAAGTGAACCACTACAGGAAAGGACACAAAATGAAGGGGCTTGTTCTTTCCCTCTGCTCCCTAGCTGTTGTTTAATGATTTAACAAAGTATGTATGGAAAAAAGAAAAACCAAACCAGAAAGTTCATCTCTAGTTGAAGATTAGAGCAAAGGTTAAATCCTGTTCTGTGCAAAATACTCTTTACACCCCTAAACGCATGTCCTAACAGCAGGCAAGCAGGAGGTGTCACTTGCCTGGGGGCTGCAGCCCACCTCTACCTCCAGCCTTGACTCTGCCCTTGACCTGCAGGGTCTGCATGGGAGAGCTCCAGAATAGAGCAGTCACACTGGCACAGGCTGCCCAGAGAACCTATGGCTGCCCCATCCCTGGCAGTGTTCAAGGCCAGGCTGGAGGGAGCTTTGAGCAACCTGGTCTGGTGGAAGGTGCCCACGGCAGGGGTTGGAACTGGGTGAGCTTTAAGGTCCCTTCCAACCCAAACCACTCTGGGATTCTATGCCAAGGCAGAGGTGTCACTGCCCCTCTGACAAATCTCACTTCAAGTGTTTCAAAGGATTTCCGACAAATGTACCTACCAAACTCATCCCCTGCCACATCCAAAGACGACCCACAGGACATACAACTGCCACTTCTCCCCTCTGATGTGCTCTCTCCAGGATGCCAAGGTGTCCATTATAGCCATGTGTTTTCCATTTTGTTACATCAAATACTCTTCAAACTAATATTGAAAAGGTGAAAAAAAAATAAAAATAGATGACCTAAACAGCATGCAAAGTAGCATTCCCTAAGTTAACTGAATTGATCATTTTTAGCCACATGGCTCGGTAAACTCATGTGACTTGGCTGAAAAATCACCTTCCAGAGAAATCTCTACTCCCAGAAGGAAAATGACATCCAGAATATCCCAGTTCTGCCTGAACATCTTTCCTACTTAACTTCCCCAACACCAAACAGGAGGGAAACCCTCGCCTTCTCCTGGCCCCATCCATCAGAAGGTTCCAGGGCCTTTTAGTCAATGAAAGGCACAAACTTTAAGAAGACCAGAATCAAGGGCTGGAGCCAGGACTAACAGAACCAGCGCTGAGGCAAAGCGTTGGCAAGGCTGTCAGACAGAAAGCCTGCCTGGCACCAAGGAATGCCGCTACAACATTCCCACTGGGGCTGTTAAATGCAGTATTAAAGTTCATGGATTACATGAATGCAGAGCTCAAGTTCACACCCACAGAGCTCTGGAAGCAATACTGCAGTGGCAAGGACAGCTACAAAAGCTGACAACTTGTCCCTTAGTTCAGGCTCATCTGTCAGTGGCACCACAGGCAAGAACCACCTGGGGGGGTTCAGAAAAGGGTTGAAGCATGAAAGCTGAAAGATGAGGATCTTGGCAATCCATTGCCCCTCAGGACTGCCAGAGGAAGTGTCCTGATCAAGAGCAAAATCTCACGGCATGGATTTTCAGGAAGTGTCCCTGAAATGGGGAAAGCCCCTGAGAAGCTCTCTCGGAAGCGAGACTTTGACTCCTGGAACAGAAACCTTGGTGATATTCCATAACAGGCTGGAAGGAAGTCTCCATCCACACATATCTCCCCACGCGCCACAGTAACAGAAGGTCCCTCACCTTATGCTGAGGCAGCAGGTACTAGCTGCCAGCCAAAGGAAGGATGCTATTCAAGCAGACCTGCAGCTCCGCCTCCACAAGGGGCATCTTGCACTTGCTTTCCTTTGAAAAGTCAATGCTAAGGGGTTTGGACATATACAACAACATTTGAAAACCCAAATTCATGCAGACACGTAATAAGGGAAGGCTTCTGCTGCCATCCAACCACCTTAGTCTGTGAGGGTACTGCACATCTGTGAAATACAAGTGGCTAAATCATCCTACCAACATCCCATTTTCCTATAGTTCAACATCAGCCAGAATCCTCATGGATAAAACAATTCCCAGATCACAACTCTAAAAATACACCTGCGGGGCTCCAGAGGCCTTGAAGGTTGCTTCCCTGAGCTATAACATCCCTGCTGTGCTGGAGGGAAAGCTTTACCCACATTTAAAGTCATGAAACCACAACTCCATCTGCTGCACGGTTCTGCCAAGGATTTTTTGATTTGGGAAGCTTCCTTGGACACACCATAAAGATTGATTCCTGAAGGAAACAAAAGAAAACTAACAATGTGCCTGTCTCCACCCAAAAGTCACTCTCTTACAGTTGAAAATTGGGCCATATACTCACACTTTTATTCCTTTCTCCTCTGCTACAGTCATCACAACTAAAAGCCAGGTAAATGTGATTTAAGCAGCGACCCAAAGCCCCACTTGCCAAAATCACAGCCCAGAAAGTCTGGAATAACTCCGCACTTCAACCTCCGAAGGGGGACGCAGGCCAGTTCCATGCATACAACCACACCACCTGCTTTGTCAAGCAAAGCCTTGTGCTTCACACCTAGGGTTCTGCGTGTTTGTTCACAGCACATGAGATGTAACAGTTCTCTTCCTTTAAAACCTACCAACCCCTCCTTGTTTGGGCACTGCTGACGGGTCACGGGGACCAGCCCAACTGAGCTGCGTCAGACTGACCCCTACACAGGGAGCGCAGATCCAGCCCCAGGCTGCCACCAGACACTGGCAAAGGCTCTGCCAGTGCCAAAGAGGAACATCATTTCCTTGGGCAAAAGCTTCACTGCATTATTACGAGAAAATGGTTTTCACAATTACATTGAAAAAAATCCAGATGGTTTGGAACCATGTTAGTACTCCATGCAACACAGAAACAGGTCAATGCCATGTTATAGCATCCAGCTCCTTCTCTAGAGATGAGAGAATGCTACTGCTCTTCTCTTCTGTTGAGAAAGCTTCTTGGAAAGATTGCGTCTCATCTGCACATCCACAGCACCTACCAAAATGCAATCCCCATCTCATGCCAAGCCTCTGCAACCCAACAGCAAGAGAGGCACGTCAGAACAGCACCTCTGACACACGAACAAGGACAGGCGAATACTTGGCCGGCTTTGGCGACACACGTATCAGAAAAGGAAGCGCAGCAGCCTGCCTTGCCCCACGTCACTGGAGCTACTCTCCTCACAGACCCTGTTACAAGCACTGGGGGGAGGATTTTAGCTCCTTTCCCCTGCCTAAGGTCAGCAACAGAGATCCCGTGCTATGCTCCAGAGCACGCAGCCTCCTGTCATCCAAGGCCTGCAGTTTCAGGAAAAAGCTGTGACAAGTCCACAGTGTAGAGCCATACAAGACAAGGAAGGTGCACTTACAGACAGAGGTAGGTTTGTTGAGGAAGGGGTGGAGAGCAGCCCAAGGATGCACAGGGAAAGACCCCACCACAGAAAGATTGCTAAGGGGGAAATAGGCAGCAGGTGACAACACAGACATCCCAGGTCCCTCCTGGGCACACCCTTCCCCTCCCAGCTGCCAACTGCTCAGCCAGCACAAAGTGTGGGGAACACAGGAAGGCTCAGCCTAGTACCTATGTGTATTCTCACTCCTTCCTGTGTGATAACCAGGTAAAGGAGTCTGATGGATTCTCTTGGCAGACTGCACACACAAAATGAAAGGTGAACAGACCCACACAGGAAGGGAGACAGCAACAAATTGGCATAAAGCAGGATTAGGGTTCTCTTTGCCAGGTTCAGCACAGGTCAGATCAAGCTTCCCCAGGCAGATCCAGTAACCAGTCTTCTGTTTAGACACTGCACTGTGAATCACAGCAACAGAGTGGATATTCAGATCTGAACAGTGCAAGTCATTTTCCCTCTGACTGATGAGAAAAGGTTACCACTGCAGTATTTGCTCAGTGAACAAGTCCCAGTTAGCCAGGAAGTATATCCAACACACCTCCAAGTATAGTCTTGTCTTCAGACACATTCTCCAATGCTCCTATTTTACTCTTCCTTTAACTACGTCCAACCAATTCAAATCCAGCAAGTGTATTTTAATCACTTCAACTGATCACTGACAAAGACCCGATAGTTCCACACCCACTGGAACAGCGGTACCTTGGCTTCCTTCATGTGCCTCATGATCTTGCCAATACCTTCAACATCAACGACACAATTTGCCCCTCCAGCTTCCTCAGCAAAGACAAAGCTAAGGCTCTGAAGAGAACCCAGACTGGATCCCTGGAGCATGTATCACAACACATACCTCCCCCTACTCAAGAGGAAGACTCCCTCATCACACGCATGCCATCTAGTCTTGGTCCATCAGACATCACTAACTCTTTGGTCCTTTTTGGGTGGCTTATTCTCCTTGCTATCTGCCATGGGATCTCATCCCTCTCCCCCCTCCGCTCCAGAAGAAAGAGATATCAAGCTCCCACGGCACCCCTCTGGGCTGTAGGAGATAGGAGAGAAGTCAAACAGGGCTACAAGGGGTATTAAACCAGAAATAAGGTCCCACAGATTAGGCCTTTACTTCAGTAGTCTCAGTCTCCGATGCCCCATGTTCATGATCTGAACTCTCCTTGCTCTGCTTCCCTGCAGATTTGCACTTCCCTTTCCTGCACTTCCCACTGCAGGGCTTCTTTTTCCCTCTGCAGAGGGCCTGAAGCCGACTGAGGAACTTGACTTTCCAGCCTTCAAAACTGGCCTCAATGGTGCCATGCTTGCTCTGGGCCACATTAAAGTCCCCTCACCACGAGCCACGATCCGGCTGGCACTGAGCATCCACAGCCACCTACCAATATTTCTGCCAACCTGGGATAAGATCGAAGTCAGAGGGAAATTAAATGAAGGTCAAGTTAAACAAAGCAGGCAAAAAAGAAAGCAAGCACCAAGCCGGGAAAGAGAGCTGCACAGGACTGCAGGACAGGCACTTCTGGACTCTCCCTCACCTGCTGGCTCAGAGCACACACAGTCTGAACACC
>JBCJKH010026499.1:39815-57405 GCA_039877255.1 Loriculus beryllinus
CCTGGCCTTGAACACTGCCAGGGATGGGGCAGCCACAGCTTCTCTGGGCAACTTGTGCCAGTATCAAACCACCCGCACAGGGAAGAACTGCTCCCTAATAGCCAATCTAAATCTCCCCTATGTCAGCTTAAATCCATTCCCCCTTCTCCTGTCACTATATGGCCTTGTCAAAAACCCCTCTCCAGATTTCCTGTAGGCCTGTTTAGGCACTGCAAGACTGTTGTAAGGTCTCCCCAGATCCTTCTCTTCTCCAGGCTGAACAAGCTCAACTCTCCCAACCCCAAAATAACATTCAGTTGCACTTGAGGGATATATACAGTCTTCCAAAGCATTCAGTATTAGCCATGGAGGGAGAATTAAGTAGCCTAAAGCAAGGTCTATTTGCTTTAGAGTGGTAGAGTGGCAGTTTTGGAAGATGTAAGAAATGGATCCACCAGATTTTTTTTGCTGCAAACAATCTATATCCTCATCTTTAGAAGGACAAAGAACCACTTCATTAATAGGTATTGCATCCACTTTTGGAAAACAAAGGGAAAGAGAACACATCCACTGTTTCCCAATTACTGACAAGTTCCAGTTACGACCCTACAGCTCCAACTGTTGTGAAGTATGGGATGTCCTGGAAGTCAACACTTTCCACAGACAATACCAACTGCAAGCTGTTAACATTTTCAAATCCTCTGCAGGACTTGGTTCCCGGGTAAGGAATTAATGAGGATACAATTGGCTAAAATCTATTTGCTCTAGTGACTGAAGAACATTACACAAAACGTGGGTAACACAACCAGGCTCATCAGCAAACCTCACCCAGTTCCTGTGTCCATCAGCATCTTAGAATTTAATTCTTTGATAATTAAACACCACCTTTCAGTCCATAAGCATGAAAAAACGCTATATTCTTCAGGCATGGGTTTTGGACAAAATTCCACATGCTACCACTTTCAAATGGAAAAAAAAAAAATGAATTCTGCAATTGGAAATTAAATGCAAAAATTTGCTGGTGCAGGATGAACACAGCTTTCTGAGAGATAGCCAAAAGGATCAGCAGGGTAGCAGTGACCCCCGCCAGCAGCTCCAGAGAAGGAGCCTGCCTTCCTTGTGATTCAGGGAGAAAAGTCAGCAACTGCATCACCACTTCCAAGGGCAACTCGGAGCTGCTCATCACCCTGACTTTGTTCGTTTTGAGGAAGATCCCAGCCCACTGGTATGTGGTTTCCCTTTTTCACAACAACAGGGACGGACTATGAAAACCTACCATTTAATTTAGTGACAGCTTACCTGGCAACTAAGATAACTAAAACTAAAAGGGAAGATGAGAATGTTCCTGGTAAGTGATGCTGGGAGAAGCAAGCCCTTTTCCATTACTCTACTTACAAAGGCAGAGTAGGGCAAGCTATATAGAGCACGCTGGCATCATTTCAGTGATGAGATAGCCCTGCTCATCCTCCCAGGATCAGTTTACAGCAAACTGCAGTGAAGGGGGGAAGCTCTCAGCAGAGCCACACTACTGGAAAATCACACAGCTCAAGGGTCATCTGGGGTGGTGGGCAGGAGGCAGAGAACCAATAGTCAAACTGCAGTCCTATTTGTGTCATGTTTCTCCAACTTGTGATCCATTTCTTCCACTTTTAACAAAGGAAATTCTTCTTTGGTTCTAAAGCCCTGTTGTCATTAAAAAGTGAGCTAAAGGAAAGGCAAAAGGACAGTGAGACTCTATACCACAAATAGTCATCTGGCAAAGCCACACCACTTGCATCATCCAAGCATGGCAGAGCAGCCAAAAGCATTCCCTGAGACCTACCCTGCTCCAAGGTTTCCCCACGTAGGCAGAGCTGCAAACTATTTATATCAGCAATCCGCATGGCACTTCAGCAGATGCTTAGCTTTAAATATGGATTTAAGTTGTCTTGAAAACAACCGGGCTAAATATATACTTTAGGTTGTATTTGTTCCTGGGTGCTGACCTGAATCACAGCTCTCTGCCTGCACTGGTCCTACAGGGGCCGATAGAAAATGTACTGGCAACCATGCTCCTGCACCACCAAAATCCCTCCAATCCTTACGGCAAAGCAGAACTAAATCCTAGGTGAAGATGCTGAGGTGGTTAGGCTTGCTCAACCTGGAGATGAGAAGGCACCATGGAGAACTTACAGCAGCTCCCAGTGCCTAAAGGGGCTGATAAGAAACCTGGAGCATGGCTTTTGACAAAGACAGGTAGGGACAGGGCAAGGCGGAATGGCTTTAAACTGACAGAGGGGAGATTTAGATTAGACTTAGGAAGAAGTTCTTCCTGTGAAGGTGGTGAGGCCTTGGCACAGGTTGCCCAGAGAAGCTGTGGCTGCCCCATCCCTGGCAGTGTTCAGAGCCAGGTTGGATGGGGCTTGGAGCAACCTGGTCTAGTGGAAGTTGTGTCTGCCCATGGCAGGGGCTGGAACTGGATGAGCTTTAAGGTCCCTTCCAACCTAAACCATTCTGTGATTCTATGATGCTGGGTTGTTAGCTATCTTTCCATAAGGGAACGTCCAAAATGCTCACATTTAACCCCAAATGTGATTTTGTCTGCAGCTGGAAGCTTGGAAGCTTCTTATTTATTGCCAGAGCATTAAAGGAACCCACAAGACAGAGAGCAATCCTGCTTCAAAGGCAAACAACTTAAAAATACTGCCTGTTTTACATATACATGCATATATATTTTAAGTAGACCAAGGAAAAGAAATTGAAAACTTCCCTTTTCACCACTGAATACAAGTCACACTGACACAGCTGGAATGAAGACCAGATTCAGATTAGGAATTATTACCTCCTCCTCATGCTCATACTATAATGTTACCCACACAACATTCATCACTTGTAGGAGCCGCAAGAAGCTGCAAAACCCTCACGGCCAAAGAAAACCCACTGAAATGTCCCAGTGAAATGGGATGTGTTAAGGATGACTTTAAATGAGGAGTTTAGAGCATGAGCTTGATATCTGACCTGTACAGCTGACAAAATCTAACTGAAATTACAAGTAAATAATTTAATGCAGCATCCCTAATGGTCATGTAGCTGCTTCTTTTGCCCCCAGTTAGCAAACGGATTTCTACAGCAGTCATTTATCTGAAAAAGTCCATCCCCAAATAATTCCTATTTCTTGAAGCAGACATGAAACAACTGTTCTGGATGGTAGCACTTTTCTGCCACTAAGAATGTGGAGTATGTTTCAGCCCAGCTTTAATGCAAAGCCTAGACTAATCCCTCTAGAGAGCTTTAGCTAGACTTTGCCAAAGGAACAATTGTTGCCGTTAAATGAGTTTATACTGGGTTGGTGGTGAGCACTTTCTTTCTGCAGAGTGAGCTCTTATTCCCACGATGAAATGCATGCTGGAATGAAGTCACTTGACTATATTTCTTTTTTCTACAGACTCATCCTTCTGAAGATTCCCATCCTGGGCAATTTACCTAGAAACAGGCTGGAACAAGAAAAGCATGACATACAAAGTAGGCAGAACAAGTCCCACACAGATAAAGGGAAACCCAAATAACAGCAAGTCCAACAAAACGGGGTAAGACATGTTCTCTAGGAATATCCAAAGTGCAAGGAAGAGTCAGAGCCCAGCTGACTATTCAACTCAGCACCCTGTCTGCAAGCCAGGAGCAGGATGCAGATTGGCTCTTCTCTTCAGTGTCTGGAGCCCCAGACATTAGCAAGATGCTCCAGAATGCTTTGAAAGACCCAAGGACAGAATGGGCCAAGTCATACATCAAAATCCTCCAACATCCATGAACCTCCTTCCTAGTCTCAAGCTTTCCATTGCCTTCATAGACTTGAATCCATGCAATTTTGTGCAAACCTACAAGCACAGATCTTACCATGGGGAGCAGGTCTACCCCATCCACGTAACTACCCTCCAGGCAGCTCCTGAAAGTTCGTGGCTCCATCTGCCACCAAGTTTTAGACAGAAAATTTGCCATCTCCTGAGTTTATTCTTTCCACACAGAGCTGAGAAGCCAGTCTCACCATCACTCACTGACCACAGTAGCTATGACGTGACTCTGAAATACAGCAGTTCCCATAGGACACAGTCACCACCCTCTTTTTGAGACATTACCAGTCACCTTGCATATGGCGTTCAGCTCTTTGAGTGTCAAGTAAGGTGCAATGTCATTGCAAGGATACATGCTACAGTGCTCTCATTCAGAGCTCTTCAAGCCCACAGTTGTTTCAGACAGGGGATTCACAGAGACTCATCACCCATACAGCTCGAGGCGAGACACTCACTGCCCTGGACTGCAGGCCACCGCAAAACCTTAATTTAGCTTCTCCCAGTTTCTTTTGCCATTATTTCCTGTGTCATGTACATGAACTGCATCTGTTACCTGTATCATCTACCTTCCCATCACACCATGTTTGCCTAGCTCCTGCAGGGCCAGGCACTCCAAGACACAAGTACAAAATAAAGACACATACGTAACCTAAGGGAAAAAAACCTCCCATCTAGCTTCAACACAGAGTAGCCAAGTTATTAATCAAAGCATGAAATCCAAGCCTAGTAAGTCACGTCGTTATGAAACTGCTCTTGGAGCATGAACACAACACAGAGTAACTGCTGGAGGCCACCCCAGATCAGGATGCTCAAAATACCTCTCCTTCTCTGCACAACTATGCCGTTCACAGGCTATCAGATACCCATAGCTCAGAGCTAAATCAAGCACCCCTCCTCAGCTGGATGAACTCAGGTCCCATTACTATACTTAAATATCATGCTCTCCAGTTGGAAGCAAGACTTGAACACAAGCCCAATACCACAGTCAGGTTGAGACTAGTCCATTCATATGTTTCTTTACAAACAGAAGGAAAGGCTCTGCTGATTTATGCACACTTTTCTTTCCATTTAACTGCTGAGGTCTACACCACCCTTCCAGTGAGTATATAAACCATGTGGCAAAAAAGCACCAAAAGGGATCTCTGCCTCTTTATAGACATAAATCTGGTGATACAAGTACAAACACATCTATGAAGAATCGCTTACATTTCAGTTAACATCTGCTTTCCTCTTCAGCTTTCAGATGACCAAGCTCTTTCCTGCACTGAATTTGGATGTACTTAGTAACATTGCTTAAAAGTTCACTCAGTGGGTAAGAAATCTGCAAATAAATCCAAATTAAGACCCTCCCCTGCTTGAAGAGATGTTGGATCAGGACTCAAAGCCGAGCAGAGTAGCCCAGAGCTCCCTCAGCTTTTATTTCAGGTATCACCCAGATTTATTGTCATGAATATACCATTTTTCTGGGAAATGGCTGACACTAACGAAGAAAAGAAATAATTTGCAATGATTAATGTATCAAGGTGAGGCCTTTTCCACCCTATCTTTTTTATTCTTTAGGTGCATGACACTGACATTTCAGTGTCATTCCATTTCCTTCGGTGGTGGTTCTTTGGCTTCCAGTCTTTCAGGTCATAGGTGAAATAGTTCACTTCGGCTTATCAGAAAGTCAAAGAGATAAAAGAGTCAGAAGAGATAAAAGAAAGGCAGTCCTTGCTTCTTGGTAAGTTGTTTCTTCAAGGCATGAACACATTCACAACCCAGCATCTGCTCCAACACAGCTTTGAAGTTTCTATTCAAAGCAAGTTCACCATCCCTGAAATAACCCTGCAGAAAGAGAAACCCAGGAGTGGGGCCTTGGACAAGCTGTAAGACTCAACCTGAATAGAAGTCTTTCCTCAAAAGCTTTTACAAGAGTTATAATGAAGCTTGCTTCTCGTGCGCAATGAGAGAAATGTGTTTATTTTAGGGCTTGCACTTACGCAAGGCAGAGCTCCAGCAATGCACACACTGGAGTGATATTCTGGAGGGAGGGAGGAAGAGAGAGAGAGAGGAAGCCCTCTGCTATCAGCAGGACATTCTGGATATGACTGATTTACTTTTCATTAACACTCCCATTTTGTCATACCAACATACTGGCATCCGAGTAAAACAGATTTTTGGCCTCAAGATCTCCCGGTCACCCTCCACACATTTCTTAATCATCTAATTCCCTAACAGCTTCCTTGTGCAATCAAAATTATCCACATTCTCCTTGTGCCAGTGCTATCTGGAGAAAGAGGTAAATGGAGGGGTGCCAAGAAAGGAAGGGAAAGGGCCCAGAAATTACTGGTATTAGGGAGAAAGGAGCAGCACTGCAGTTCTATATACATCCCCGCACCACTCGCCACGATTTCGTTCAAACATCTACTGATCCTACTCATTAGATCAGCAGCATCTGCTGCCATGCAGACAGCAGCCATCTGTGCATGCAATTCCCAAGCCCACAGTCCCAACTGTAGGAGGTTAGTAGGTCACGGGCATAATTCTCTGCACCTCCTGAGAGGAGAAGAGACTTGGCTCTATGCCGCATGAAGCACTGGGAAAGCCCCTCTTGTACCCATCCCTACTCCATAACACCTCCCTTGCCCTCAACTATGACCTGTGGCTAATGTGCCTTCTTCCTAGTGCAGAAGCAAGAAGGGATAGGGAAATCCACAACAGCTCTACTGATGGATAAAGCAGATTTCAGAGTGTGCAAAGAAAAATAAAGACACTAGCTTCAAGAGTAACTAGACTAAGGATCAACTTTTTAAATGGTCCCTGTAGGAACAGTTCAATGAGATTCACAGGAGCCAAGAGAACACAAAGCAGGGCTTAGAGAAGAAAGTCCAGCTGCTGGTTATATTTACATAAAGGATTTAGCATAAAGCCTACATCACAGCTTCCTAAGAACAGAGCAATGATTTGCAGTTATCACAGGGAACAAGACCTTTGCAGCTCACAGCTCTATTTCTGACATTCCCTGCAGTGACAGACCCTGAGCCTGCCTCATCCCTCCATCCCAACTTCAGTACCCACAGCAGCAGAACCCTCTTCTTTCTGTTCATCTTTCTGGAATCCAAACTAAGCAGAGAACTTGTAACCTGCCTGATCAACCCATGCTCCAGGTAGTCACTTTTCTGGGGCAATAATGATATAGCATCAAATACACAATGTTTCTGCCAAGAAGATAGTAAAAAGATGGCTGCTTTTCTCCTCTGTTATCACAGCACTTGTCATCCAACAGCATTCAACTCCAAACAGCACCCATGCCACACACACCTACAAAATCAATATACAGTAGGGACACGACACCACTGCACACCAGTGTTGCTGTTAATCAGCGAGGCTGAGCCTCATTTGAACAAAGCCAGGCTTTCTGGTAACCCATGAGTCAGAAAACCCACTCAGTGAACAATCATGCACGAAGCACATGGGGAATGTTGAAATAGCCACCACGCTCGGCAGACAGGTCCAGTGCTTATGCTTTGAAGCACTTCAAGCCCTTGTTTATGTATGCACAGGGAGAAACCCAGAGCTTTGGTATGGCTTGTTCCCACACTGTCCAACGCCTTTGCGTGGAGCCTAATCCCAGAAGGGCAGCTTTACATTACCAACCACCACCTGCACAGTTCAGTCCTTCTCAGCTGTAGAAATATCTCTGGCTTAAAATCTAAATGCTTCTAAATGAGAATTTTTTTTTCCTACAGGGTAAATTCCTCAGACTTTTCTGTCCCTTAGCAGTTTCACGTGAATGCAGGGAACAGAATTAGGCAAAGAATTAAGGTGGCTTAGGTAATTATAGTGGCACATGCTATCAGTTCAAGACAGAAGATTAGCACCACGAGCTTCCACTTAAAGGAGGTCTTCCCCTGCACTTTGAGAGAAGCTGGGCTCTGCTTTGTCTAAAACACGAGCAGTGTGACCTGTCAAAGCAGCAACACACACCCCATAGAAACTTCCCAAAGGCACTTTTTTCTGGTACTTAAAAACTGAAGAAGTTTCAAGGTGAAGCTGAAGAACCGCTTCAAACCCACAAAGCAGACAGCTATGCACCCTGTGCCTTTAAATCAGTCTAGATTGAATTATTTCCCTCTACATCCAGCAGGACTAATTGTGTCACCTTTGGCCATGGGAGATTTCCAAACAAAACTTTGCCTGGTCACAAAAAAAGCTGCAAAGACCTATCTTAATCCAGAAGGGCTTCCTTGGAAAGCTGCAAGCAAACATGCGTCAAGGCAGAAGCAACGAGTAAATGAAAATGCATTGTATCACCAAAAAAAAAAAAAAGGGGTTTTGAGACTGATTAATCTGCATTTCATTTTGCAGACCATATTTACCAAATGCACAATGCTCAATCCTTATTATTTCCTTCGAACTTTGCAACAATTCATTATTAACCAGACAGGGTTTACCCTTTTAACTGCCCTCTCAAGGGGAAGTTAAAGCTATAGAAGAATCTTAACTTTCAACTAACAAATATTTGTATCAGGTCTTCAAACTATAGAGAAAACTTGGAAGTAGGGCAGGAGTGTGACAGTGTTAGGGTATCAAAACCAGAAAGCCAGACGAGATAACACTACTTTTGAATTTGTACTTTACATTCACATTAATTTTGTTATTTCAGGGTCATGTATTTTGACCTCTTCGAGTTGACAACAATGTAAGTGCTCAACAGCTCCGCCATCAGTACCAGTGTTATTACCACGGCCACTTTTGTGGTTTGGGTTTTAATGATTAATAATGATTTCAGCAAATCTTAGAAAATACCTGAAGAGATGACATTGTGCCTTTAAATGCAGTGCCCCTAGAAATAATCCTCACCAAAAGCACATTGTCATTCCTGTTGAGAAGAAAACCATAACACTCATTCCCCCATTCTTCCATGGAAGTGACTGCCCCTTTCAGACACACTCAGAACCATCTGAAAGCAGGGTTCAGATCTGAGCCATTTTATCCTGGCCTCCCTGCAGGTAAAGTATTCACATAATTCCAGGCCCAGGTATTTGCAATGGCTTCACATGGGCACACTATAATGCTAGGGTTTTTAAACTCTTTTTCAAGCTGGAATTGCTTCGCAGCATCAGTCTGACTGCATCACCCAAATCCTAGAAATACAAATGCTTTCTAAATCCTAAAGCGCTTCAATAAACCTCTGCTAAGCCACCAAACTCTACTGAAGTACTCACTGGCCTCAACGCAGTTAAAGGCAACTAACACAAATGCCAAATGACACTATGCTACCTGAAACACAACACTGGAGCAAGAAGTAAGTAAAGCTTGAGTAAGGAACTGCAGTCTATGCCACTAATTTCTTCTGAGGAACTATATGCAAAGGCAATGCTAATGCTGTTTTTGTTGGTGTGGCTCAAGTCATTCATTTCCTAAGGACACTTTTGGGGCATTTTGGAGGCTGGAGAATTCACGGAAAAGAAATTAAAGAAATGTTGCTGGAAAGAAAAAATATTAACTGATATTGGGGAAAAGAAGGTAAGATGTTGGAAGTGAGCTGAGATGTTCCACCAGGGAAAGGACTCTGTGCAGAAACACTTGCTCTCACATCACCCTCCACAGTGCCCTCGGCACCTCTACTGTGCACAGGGCTCTGTGCAAGAGGCGGCAAACACACTGAGTTTTTATCCTCCTGGTTTTCAGCCTTTTGTCCTTGGACCCTGCTATCAAACACAGACCTGGTGGGGAGTGCTTCAGGTGTCACTGCAGAGGAAGAGAGAAGGCAAAATTCCAGGAGCAGTCTGGAGCTTCCCTCAGGCAGGTATCTTTCTCCAAGTGAAGGACTTGCCCAGGGAGGATGCAAAACTCCATCTATGCAGAGTGCCAACCAGAGAGGATAATGTGGGAAATGCTGTTCCATTAGTATGAGATTTGTTTTCACTCCCACGAGATCCCTGATGTAACTGTCCCTTGGAAGACTTTCAACACCAGGCTCTTGAGCCTTGCCAAAGGGCAGCTGGGGGCACTGAAAAACTATGTGCCACCTCCAAACAGGTACAAACACATGGACATCCTGTGGGAACCCATCTGATGCCCAAATTTAATGAGACCTAACATGCATATGACTTACACAGGGACAACTGCATCTTTTCCTCAAGCCTTAGCCCCCAAAACAATACCAGAAATTATCCCAAAGAGAGAACTCATAGCTACCATACCTTTCTGGACAGGAAAAGAACTAATCCTCTGTGCCAGAGGCTCTCAGTATCTGCCTTAACAACCAGCACTAAGCGGAAAGATCACGCTGTGTTACTGTGTGTAGGAGTCTCAGCACACACCTACCAAGGGAGGCACAGGTTAGCCCTGCCTCTTATTACAGCTACCCAAAATCTGGACTTTGCAAAGGAATTAAACAAAAAAACAACAAAAAAACTTAGCTCCTTCCCCAGCCGTCACGAGGAAGGAGTGAAAGTTTGACGAAGATCTGGGAGTTTTGCTCTATGTCAGGATGAGATATTAAAAACACACTTTGATAATCCTTTTGGAAAACATACCAAAAAGGGAGAACGTAACACAGGGGTGCAGGCAAGAGCACCAGATCATACCTGGCAGTGACAAAAACTGCACCATTTGCTTTATCTGGAATCAGGGAACAAAAAGCAGCTGCCTGTTCCTGGGAACAACTCACAGGGATCGGCTCTAGAACTGCCAGCTTCAGTTACACAGCAAACAGCACCACACAGGTCAGCAACATTCTGTGCTGCAAGCCCAATTTGAGCCACACATTTAACTAAATGAGGTGGATGTTATGTGTAAGAGAAGTGCAAGGTGTTTCAAACAAACCTAAACGCTCCTAAGAAGCCTTTATGTGATCAGCATATGCACAAGTCAAGTTTAAAAAAGTAACAAACCCAACACTTCAGTCAAGAGGTGTTGTGAATAAAGTAATTTAATTACCTGTCTGAGCAAAACCCTGCACTCATGCCAGGAAGACAAAGAAAGCCTTTGCCTAGGGTGACAGTTCACATCTTGACCCAACCTCACCTCACCACATGCCTTCATCCTATACAAGGGGGAGCTGTGAGTTCCTGCAGTTAGAACAGAGCCCTAGGAACAAGAGAAACACCCTCCAGAGCATCTCCCCCTGATGAGAGATGGAGTAATTAACGGGTGAGAGGAAGCTGGGTTTAGCTGCTGCTTGAATTACCTCCTCCTACATGTGTCTCTTCTCTGTCGCTCCTACACCTACAAGAAACCCTCTTAAGCTGTGTCTTCAAAGAATGTCTCCTTACACCTCATCTCCCCACCTTCCTCTCTGCATTTTTTGAAGACACAGCCTCTTCCCTGAACCCACCCATAAACCCAAAAATATCCATCCCAAAACCTAATGCACCTCCAGGTGTGTATCCCCTGCAGTGAAAGGCAAGAGACATTCCTGACCCCACAAAATGAGGTTGATGACAGGGGTCTTTGCCTAGAGGAGCCTGACCCACCAGAAGAAAGTCTCTTCCCCAATATGCAGGGCCAAGGCTTGGTCAGTTTTACCCTAGGTAGTCAGATGTCCAGCCCAGGTAACTAGCAGTCTCTCCTGCATTAAGCAATCCCTCTGCTGCAGGGTGAGGGCTGTGTCAGCAGGCACTGCTGACCTTCTCACTTGCACCTTCCCACAGCCTGCCTGCCCCTGAGCACCTTCCCATGCTCCTTCCCATTCACTGCATCCCAGGAGCCTCTCTGACTGGCCCCAAGCTACACAGAGGGCATGTCTGCAGTTGAAGCAGCAATTACTTCTGTATTTAACCTCTGCAGTTGCACTTCATTGGACCTAAACACAAGAGGGATGTGGACCTGCTTGAACGAGCACAGAGGACCCAGATGCTCCAAGGGCTGGAGCACTCTGCTCTGGAGACAGGCTGAGAGAAATGGGCTGGTTCAGCCTGGAGAAGAGAAGGCTCTGGGGAGACCTTAGAGCAGTTTCCAGTGCCTAAAGGGGCTGATGAATTTGGAGAGGGGCTTTTGACAAGGGCCTGTAGGGACAGGGCAAGGGGGAATGACTTTAAACTGACAGAGGAGATTTAGATTAGACATAAGAAGTTCTTCCCTGTGCAGGTGGTTTGGCAGTGGCACAGGTTGCCCAGAGAAGCTGTGGCTGCCCCAGCCCTGGCAGTGTTCAAGGCCAGGTTGGACAAGGCTTGGAGCAATCCGGTCTAGGGGAATGTGTCCCTGCCCATGGCAAGGAGGGTGGAACTGGGTGAGCTTTAACGTCCCTTCCCACCCAAAGCAGTCTGTGATTCTATGGTACTTGAAGCATCAGAGATCGGAGTGGAAGAACAAGGCATGCTCCACCATCCCATGCCCATCAATCACCTAGGCCAACGTGCAGCTCTTGCAGACCAAAATACCAAAGATACCTTTATATTTACAGCCAAGTCTCCTTGACCGTATTCCCAGTGTAAAATATTAATATAAAAAATTGAGCTATTTGGCCATCCCGCCTGTTACTCTCAGCATTGCTCTGCTGTTGCTCTTACTGTGGTGAGCAGAAGCTAAAAGCCTTTGGAAAATCCTACCCTATGGCTTGAAAAGCCAGGAAAGAAATTGGATTGCTGAGAAATTCAACAACACTAATAGAAAGAGGAGTCTTGGCACTCCCCTGGCTGTGCTACATCTGCTCTGCTAAGTAGGTTCATGTATTTCCATTCTGAAGCTGTCTCTTGCTATTTATAGCTGGTAGCTTAATGAACTTGCAGGGTAGACACCAAGCCTGAGCCTTCCTAAACTGATGTTTAAATATCCTTGTTGAATTAATTTGATCTCATGATGAATGAGTTGTTCCACAGCTGGACTGGCCACTTCCACTGCTCACCAGAAATCAACTGGGCCTACCAGAAATCTGCAGTGACAAGAGGGAACAGCTTTGAGCTGAAAGAGGGGAGATCTAGATTAGATTTCAGCAGGAATTACAGACCTGATGAAGCACTTGGAGAATCAAGAGCACAAAAGGATCAATGGGCATTTCAGACCCGTAGATGGGATTTTTTTCCTCTGATAAAGATCATGTTGGTGAGTGAGAGAACACAGCTTGGCCTCCAGGAATAGGTGGTGAACACAGTACTGTGTTTGACAGATGTTAGAAAACTATTTGTACAGACACACAGCACCGCTCCCTTATCTAGGCACTTAGACCCACCAGAAGACCTAAGAACCTGAAAGCACCAAATAACATATTCACTATGCAAGAAGCAAACAAGAGTGTAAAGGCAACTAAGACTACTAATGTCATCAACTTCAGTGTGTCCTACATCAACCAGAAGCAACAAGACAACTGTTGTACTTGAGCTAGGAATGAAAAAGCCTCCACTTAAACAAATCAGCACAGTGAATTCATGCTGCAGGATTGCTCACCACAACATCTATATTACTAGGTGTCTTGATAAACCAAGCCTAAATTAACCAGTTCTTAAAAAACATATAAGGTGCCAACTGATGTTGCAGGATCTGTCAGGTTCAGACAGTGTATTACAGAGGTAATTACAGTTCTCTTCCCCACGCCAAATGCCCTTTGAGCACTGCTTAAATACAGGCATTCAGCATCAAAGCCCTAGTGCCCATACCCAAAACTGAGCATCTGAGGGCTCAAGAGAGGTTGGTTTTCTACTAAAACCTTCAAGAACTACAGCTGGTGGGTGGAAGAGGAACTTCCCCAAGCAAACTGCAAACTGATGGGATAACATAGCATCCTTTCCCTCTCTCTTGCTCTAGAAACCACTTCAACAGAGGGATCCAGATTTGCAACCTTTTTCAAATGCCCATTCCCAGTAAACTCAGCACTGAATTTAAACCCCATTTTCTTAAGTGTTATGCTGAGTTTAGACAAATCTTTCATTTAGGCAACAATTTTTCAGACCCACAAGTGGTTTTAACCAAAACAGCCAGTAAGCCATAAAGTACTGCTGCAAGGCCCTACACCCCACAATTTGTGGGATAAAACCTTTATCCTTGGCCAATAGCAGTAATATAGAGAATCCCAGAATGGTTGGGGTTGGAAGGGACCTTAAAGCTCATCTAGTTCCAGCCCTCTGCCACAGGCAGGGGTAACTTCCACTAGACCAGGTTGCTCTAAGCCCTGTCCAACCTGGGGAAGAAACTAATCTTGCAGCCCTTAAGCAAAGGGAACTAACTCCCAAAGACTCCCTTGGTCTTTAAAAGCAGGGCATGAACATGAACAAACGTGTGAATTTGCTAAGGGTGTGGATGAAGACACCTCATGTTTACAGCTGAAGAACAATGTCAGCAGGCAACTTTCTGTCCCATCAAAGCAAACTCCATCTTTACCCTACTTCCACATTGTTAAAAGTGAAAGCCGAAAGAGGCTGAAGTCAGGCAGCCAACTTTGTGATTCAGAAGACAAAGACCTCAAGAACATAAGATGCTGCAATCCACCTACCTACTGCTTTCATCCCACACACTGGGAAAGAAGGCTCTCACCCTCCACAAATGTGGAGGCTGCAAGAACAGCTCTATAAAACATTACTGAGCAGAGCAAGCATCACTTCATGTCAATATGGGGCACAGAAGTGCTGTACCCACACCTTCTCACCCCTACTGTTTAAACTGGGAAAAAGAAATTAGAAAGTGATGCCTCTAGTTGTCTTCCCCAAAACCAGGTCTGAGGATGCTTATTAACAACTAGCTTCTAAATCACTGCAAAGAACAGAGAACTTCCACTCTTCTGCTACCTATGTTACCAGCATCATTTTTGTGATTATTTTGCATAAAACATCTCAGGGCTTGAACTGACGTGTAGTATTGCAAGTCGCTACTTTACTGCTTAGAATACTAGTCCTCGACTACATATGAAATTCCCCTAGATATTTTGGGAAGGGATATGTATTTTATCTCTTGGGCTTTTTGCTCCCCATTTGCTTGGAATCACCATTGCCAATAAAAGAACTTTTACCTCAGCCACTCTATTCAGAGTCACAAACATACACCAACAGTTACTTACCCGACAGAAATCATGGGCTGCTCACAGATCATGAATGAAAGTAAGAGTTTCCATTCTGTCAAAGAATCCTGCATTTTTCTACTTCCGTATCCTCTGACATGGTAATCACTCACGGTAGCCTAAGTCCATATCCCATATTCCAAGTGTTTCTGTTCTAAACGCGCTATCAGAGTTTCAAAACAGATCAGTATCACTGTTAACATGCACATAACTGCATGTCTGAGGGGCACAGAGTTGGGCCAGGCCAAGGACAACCCAAGCAAGCTCTGCAAAAGCATCTTTGCGGAGCAGCTCCAACCGCTGTGTACATAAACACAGTGTCTACATACTGCCTGCTATGACAGCACTTACTGAAAGACATGACTTCCCTGGGTTTAAGCCAGGGAAGAGAGCCAAATTAACTTGGAGGGCAACCAGACAATGAGAAGAAACCCCTTCATAGATCAAGCAGAGATGCATTTCCTCATGGGAAAATCTCTGCACATCTGTAGTAAAGAATGAGGAAGAGGGAAATGGTTTCAGGTCACAGTCTGTTCCAAAGAAGAAAGTTTTATCTGCCTTCCTTGTTCCTCCTTTGTCTCATGCCTTGCAAGTAACAACAAACTCTTCCATCTGCTTCATGCTGAGATAAGAAATTGGCTGAGCTGCAGAGAAAGACCCAGCCCTGACACCTCCACTCATGCCAGCCACAGCTTTGCACCATCAACTCTCTTCTCTGTCTAGCTAAGCCCTTCCTTCACCCCACTAAGTGCACTAACAATAGTTAATCACAGCCCAGTGGAATATGGCCAAAATCCTAGTGGGTCAATACTCCAGCCATTAGCACTAGAGAGAATATCCCTGTCTGGAAATGAGGCACTTTTCCCAAGCAACAGTTTCCTTAGGATAAGAACTACCTGTACATGTCCCATAGCTGGCAGTGTTCAAGGCCAGGATGGACAGAGCTTGGAGCAACCTGCTCTACTGGAAGGTGTCCCTGCCCATGGCAGGGGATTGGAACTGGATGAGCTTTAAGGTCCCTTCCAACTCAAACCATTCTAGGATTCTATGAATTTCCCTAACTTGCTCCAGAAGGGAGAGCTGAAGGTTGTTTATAAACTACACCAGAGTTTGCCATGTTTGACTGAACTGGACACAGATTTAAAAAAATAGGACTGATGTTTCCAGACTGCCCCAATTCCCAAATCCAGGAGCACAGTTAGGCTGGTTTTGAACTGGAACACAACATTTATAGAGAAGGTTTGCAGTTCTGGACCTGTTCACTCTCTTACCCATAAGCACAGACATGTTTCATCAGGTTCATCCGTTGCAGCCCATGCAGTTTGACCAGGTGAGTCAAATAGAGATTTGGTCAAAATCTGACTGCAGTTTCCACCCAAGAAGCTGAGAAATCATCTTCAGGTAAGATATCTGACCTAAGCTTCATGGTCCTTGGGGACAGACCAAAAAATAGCAGTGATGTATCAAATCAAAGGTAGCTTAAGCTTTCCACTCAGTAAAAACAAAGCTCCCTGATGACTCTCTGACCTCCAATGCTGTAAGTAAATCATAGAATCACAGGCTGGCTGGGTTGGAAGGGACCTTAAAGCTCATCCAGTTCCAACCCCTTGCCACGGGCACGGATACCTTCCCCTAGACCAGGTTGCTCCAAGCCCTGTCCAACCTGGCCTTGAACACTGTCAGGGATGGAGCAGACAGAGCTCCTCTGGGCAACCTGTGCCAGGGCCTCACCACTCTCACAGGGAAGAACTTCCTCCTAATGTCTAATCTAAATCTCCCCTCTTCCAGTCTAAAGCCATTCCCCCTTGTCCTGTCCCTACAGGCCCTTGTAAAATGCCCCTCTCCAGATTTCTTGTCACCCCCTTTTGGCACTGGAAACTGCTCTAAGTTCTTCCCGGAATTCTAAGGAAAATATTGAAACGCCCTCCAGCTCAGTTCCTTCATCTCACCACTAACTACATAAACAGCACTTCCACTTTACTATGTCATTAAACCTGAGACACCTACTCTGCAGCCCTTCCGAGGACAGTGTCCTACATATTATATTCAGAACCCAGTTAACCATCACACCTCAGGCTCTGACAGGTTCCTGAAGCACAGGTGAGTCCCATCCCATGTTTTACTGGTGAGCAGAGTCTCTGGTCACAGCCAGCCATCCTGCAAAGCAGCATTATGCAAAGGTCATTAACACAGCTGTCCCTGCAGTCCTTAATCCTGGAGCTGCAACACCCTCACTCTTCTATTCCTGGATCATTTCATGAGAATGGCACTGAGCTGCCTGGGGATTTCCTCGTTCCTTTGTGCCTAGCACTCCAGGGCTTTTTTTCCTCTTCTGAGAACAGGGACACACTGTGTACCCCACATGGTGTCCAGCAAGCCCCTGCTCTTATTTCCCTCCCCCTTCAAAGGAAGAAAGCAAAATCCCAAACTCTCTCCTACCTGGCCAACCAGCTCCCCTGCCCCACAGCAAATGCCTTCACTCTCTCCCACACTGCTAAACCCCACAAGCTTAACATATTTCAGCTTCTGTTGCCACATGCTCTCTACTGACAGCTCTCTCAAGTATATGTAATGTATTTCATTTCAGCTTTCTCTCAACTCCAGTAAAATTGCCGTTCCTTGTTTCTAATGTTCTTCAGAAACTGAATTTATTACTGCTCATTTATTTACTATTAATGGAAAAAGATTAAACAAAACAGGATTATAACTAAGATTTCATGCCATGATTGTCAGTAATGAACATCTGAGTAAGCTGATAAGCTTTGTCTGAAGAGAACTGGTCTTCTCTTGGACACACATGCTGTGA
>JBCJKH010026507.1:0-39912 GCA_039877255.1 Loriculus beryllinus
CCCCCCTTTGTGCTTGCTTTGGCGGGGTTTGGCCTTCAACGTGGGGTGCATCATCCTCCACACTGGCCAGTACGTTGGGCAAGCAAAGCTAAGAAGGAGCTTTTGAGGGCATTGGGTTTTTTTTTGCCCAAAAAGCTGACGAATTCCAGTCAACAGTTTAGGGAGAATTGCTGAGCGGGGGATTGTGGGGATGGCATTGCAGATAAAGGGCAGTGCAGGGTGTCAGGGTTTTGTAACAGGGTTTATGTGTTCCGAGCAGGAATGAGTTCATGTGGAAATACAGAGCTGTGGAAAAATTGAACATGTGGGAGAGTGAAGTTTGTAGCCAGGGATACTTCCAGTCAGGATTGGTGCCCAAAAAGTCACCAGTGTTGTTTATAATCCTCACATCCCACTGGCATCACTGGTGGCACAGCGTGATGGCATTGTAATGGCCTAAACATAAAAGCTTAGAAAGGCTTAGAAAGGCAAAAGCATCCTGTGGAAAAGCCTGAGCTTGCCAGTGATGTGATGGTTATAAAACACTTTGAGCAAAGGCATAAGCAAAAAAAAAACCCATCCCCAGTGCTGGTGATACCCATTTTAAAGAAAACCCTCACTACTAAATAGGTAGCTAAGGAAATTGAGTTACTTGTAAGAGAACCAAGGCTTGAGGTTAACAGAAACATCTCAAATCTCTGGAAAAGGGCTTGGCTTTTGACCTATAGCATGTTCTGGTGAGACCTATGTTTTATATACAGAAAGATCAGCTAGTTTGCACCCTGCCTACGTAGTCAGGCTATTGTGCATACAACTGCGAATTTCCACTGAATAAAGCTTTTCATTATATATTTAATCAATTAAAATTCTGTTGGAAAATATGTATCTCATCTGTCTTCCACCTCATTAAAAACCAAAGCAAGGTGTTAATCTAATGATATGATAATGTACAGTTAGGGTAGGCAAAGCCTTTAAAGCTGAGAGAGAAAGGGGAAATAAAAGTATAAGTATGTGTTTTAAAGTTTCCGGACAAAGTTAAGGGCTCTCTATGGTGGTGTGACTTAGATCTCTCCCAGTGATATTGTGCAGGACTAAAATGTCATGTTTCCTAGTGCTTTGGGAAAGAAAATAGTACAGTATGCAAGCTAAACTACCTCGCTGAAGGCTTTGGCTGACTCTGTTGTGTGAAAGGTTACTTCTTACCACGTATAATGGAGACTTTCAGGGTATATAGCAAAAATTTTTGACACTGAGAATTTTGTTCTGTATGTTTCATAGAGATGCAACTAATAAGGAGTTGGATTTGTGATCTCTTCATACCTAGCAGCAAGTATGTTAGCTGTCTACAGATTAATTCCACTTCAGTGATAATGCACTTAGTTGTTCTGTTGACACTTGTGTTTCAGCTGTGTCTGGGGTGTAGTGCCAAGTACTTCACTGTTTCTGTTGCCATTTGTGGCCTGTTCATCTGAGCCTTGCACAGCATGCTGCTTTTCCTGTGCTGGGATCTTGAGGCAATTGTAGGTAAGTACCAAGCAGATACAGTGCTGAGAGGCAGACAGGTTTGGCACTCGTAATGTAAGTTTTCTAAACAGGCACTTCGGGAAAGAGAAGCAAAGCCTGATTCTGTGTCAGGACACAACAAACACATACAACTAAACAGTCTGTTTCCATTCTTAGACTTTTATTTTGTATTTAAAATATTCCAAGAAGTGTTTTCATGCACAAGGTGATTTTACACCAGCATTCTGGAAGGATTTATGGATATATGGAATATGATCCTGGACAGCATCTACTCACTCCATCAGGAGTTGATGCACCCTACAAGACCCTACTGCTGTCTTTAAGCTACCCTAAAGGATCTGAAATAAAGGGGAACAATCCCATGATGATTCAGAAGAGGTGGAACACCTTTTTTTTAATTGCCTCCTTTTAATTGCTAGCACATTAAGCAGATAAATGACTCTTAATGACTGCATATGCATTTCACTGGTTATGGAGCTCTGCTGGAAATGGCTCAGTTTAAATATGAAAAATACAAGTTTGTGCAAGCAGGTGAGGCTAATAACTAGTTATTGTTTAATAAAATAGGACATTGTCTACTCTAAACCAGTGGTAATTCAAAACCAGTGAGACAAACAAAAGCATTGTGATCTAGTACACATTGTGTCTAGTACAGCTCTTTTGGATGTAAGTAGTTCCACAAAATTATTATTCTACCTCATTAAAAACCGAAACAAGGTGTTAACGTAATGATATGATAATGTGCAAACAGGGTAGGCAAAGCCTTTAAAGCTGAGAGAGAAAGGGGAAATAAAAGTATAGGTATGTGTTTTAAAGTTTCTGGACAAAGTTAAGGGCTCTCTATGGTGGTGTGACTTAGTTCTCTCCCAGTGATACTGTGCAGGACTACATTGTCATGTTTCCTGGTGGCTAAGTAATTTGGAGCAATTTTCTCCTCTCTGAAATTTTAGCAATTTCAGAGGAGGGAAAATGCAAATACTCCATTATCATTTCATATAATCTTCAATAATTTATATTAGGCATATCTAATCATTTAATGTAATTCCTAGCATATAATCTTTTATAACAAAACCAGCACAAAACTGCATATAGTGCGGTTTTCAGAAAATACTATTTGAAGTTGTTTTGAAAACTATCAAGGGTATTTTATAAAATACTAAGAAAAATATAAATTCCATCTTCTGCATAATTATTCACCGTAACAAATCTGTAATTGATTTTAGTAGGAAGATGACTTGGCATATTACAGCAGTGTGTACATGAGCTTATGTGTGTGAGGGAGAAAAAGAACTCATAGAGTTTTTCATTAAAGATCATAAATATTTAGATTTTAAAAATGTGAATTTAAAAGGCAGTTAAATAAAAACTGAGTTGTGATCCCAGTTTCTATGGAATTCTGTGTCCTGAATTGTCAAGTGAAGGCAGTCTCACCCCACTGCGATCCCTTACTTGCTCTATCACATCACGTTAAATTGTCACATCTTAGTATATCACATTCAGTTATGTATTTTGAATGGCTTTCACAATTTTTTTAATGTATCTATCTATTATGATGGAGAAAATGTTATCCATCACATATTGATCAATGAAGAGTCGCCTCTATTTCCCTTTCTAATATTTGAAAACATCAAGACAAAGAGTTGCTTTTACATCGTGTTTCATATTTGACGGAGTCTGAGTCCATAGAGGCCTTTATGACCACTGGTTACACAGGAAATTTTTTAGTGCTGCTCTCAGCTGAAAATGTTGCTTTGTTTGAATGGTTGCACATGAAGCCAGGCTCTTTTCAGAATTTCTGTGCAGCGTGTTTGTCACCTTCAGAAATAAAGAAAGACCAGATGACTCAGATGCATAGTGCCTACACAGCCTAAGTTGAGGTATGTGAAAATGATTGCTCAGATCAATAAAGACAAACAGGCCAAGTGTGCTGAAAATTGGATAGATACCAACCTGCCTGATGCTGCTTAGTCAAGTGCAGCCTCTGGGTGCTGAAAATGCCACTTTTTACTGTTCAAAGCTTTTCCTCCCATAGAGCATTATCTTTTCTCTGGAGAACAGCTCCACTTCATACTCCAAAACCTGGGACAAAGCATTTACACAGCAGCCAAGTTGTCATTTTCACCCTCTACAAGTATTGTGATGTCCTATTTTGGTCCTTTATGTGTCTAAATTAAAGGCAAAAAGAAAGTACAAATATGCCTGCAGCCATGCCAAATAGTTCTCTGTTTGGTTCTCCTTTATCTTTTTCGTTTCTTTCCATCTTCAAGTATGGTGATGCTGGGGGATGGCTAATTCATAAGTCACATTTCCATTCACTGGCACTTTTTTATTCTCTTAGAGTACAGTGAAATCAGTTTCAAAGAAATGTCCTGAATAATTTCCTTATTTCTGCTTCTTCTATGGGTTTTCCTTAGAGGTGCATCAATTTCCAAACCAAGCTATATTTGAAATGCAACTTAGAAAGTCAATCCACTAACCTCTTCTGAAAACACTTTTTTTCTTTATAAAGCCTTCCTGTTCCTCAGTACTTTGATGGCCTGTAATTGCCATTAATGGTGATACATTTCTTTAGCAGTCGAAGGACAGAAAAAACATTATATTAATATGTCCCCAGCTGAGTGTATGCTATTTGCTGGTCTTTTCATGAGAGAAGAAATTGCTCCAGTTGCCAGTCTGAGCATTCAGATAATTCATATAATACAAAATTCACTGCCTGTAGCTGTAGAAGCAATAAATGGTTCTAGGTTTTAGCTCTCTGCGTAACATTTTTAAAATCAGTGATAGTAATTACATGGTCCAGAGAAGAAAAAGTGTTGGCCTCTAAGTTTGTGTTCAGTTTATTTTCTCATGGAACCTGTCCTTTTATTTTCTTTACTTTCAAGGAACAGATCTCCAAGAAAGGATCTCTTCCTGCTGACTGGCAGTATTCCTTGTTATCTGATGGCCAGCTATGGTTTTAAGAGAAGATATAAGGTAAGTTTTTGTCAGCCTTTGAGCTTCAGTCCTAAAATAACAGGAACGTAAGAAACACAGGAGTAGTGCTATTTGGACATCCTGGTCTCACTGCGGTGTGTCATCTTCAGAATAAGGTCTGAAAAGCTTCAGCAGAAGTAGCTCAGAGCAGAAGGATATCCTCTATTCATGTCGTGTTTAGTCTCTGTAAGCAAGTGAATTTCATCTTTTGAAGTCAGAAAGCAAAGCGAGCAATATCCAGAGGCACTGCATGCTCCAGACAAACAAATTTTATCTTATTCAACTGGATGAACCCTGCACACATGAAATTGCTGGCTTTTGGCAGCAGTGGAAGGGCTGCAGGCTGGGGCTAGGTTCAGCCTGGCCAAGGCACAGATAACAGCCCAGGTATGAAGATCTACATAAACGTGTTACTGTTCTGGCTCTTGGTCTGGTCAGAAGGCATGGGGAAGTGTAGAGATAACTTGATGGTGGATTTGATCTGGCATAAAGAGGGTCAGAAATATGAGGATCTGTGGTGGAGACTCAGAGGAAGTGAAGGGTGTGGGTGGGCTTGGAGCTATTCAGCCTGCTTTTGGTTCATGTCTTCACACTTGGAGACAATGCACCAGCACATGGGCTTAGGAGTTTCTTGTGTACTCTGTAACATCAATGATAACTGAACTGCTTTTATTTTTCTCATGGGGAGGGTAACCCTATTCCCTGCAAACTTTACTGGCTCACAAAATATTGGCTCACAATTGTGTTTGTGCACAGCAGGCAAAACTGAGTTGCTGCTGCTGCTGGGCTAGATGGTGGCATCCAGAAACCCAGGCTGTTGATCCTCTGTCAGTTAGCATCACATCTCTGCCTTCCAGTGCAAAGCCATGTCAGCAGAGTGGTGCCCATTTTGGATGGTGTTTTTGTACTGAAGTTGCAAAATCACTTTAATCTTGGAACACTGCCAGATCCTCAATGCTCCCTTTTGAAATGTAGACTTTTCAGTGGCACTTTCTATTCTTTTGGGGAGTCTTCTGTCTTCTGTGCATACGAGCAGGGAGCAGGAACACATTCGTCACTCATATGTAACGTAATGGTGTTTTCCTTAGCTCATGCCACATTTTGGTTAGCTGACAGAGAACTGGAAAAGAAACAGTGCATCCACTGATGATTATTGCTTTTCACAGAAAGGGTTGAATTCACATCTTGTCCAGTCTATCCTAATGGAGAGATACTCCTAATACTTTTGGTTGCTACCTGCCTTGCATGTCATTCCAGTTTGGGAATTGCTGCACTGCAACTTACCGAGAGTTGAAAATGGGAGGTCTATGACTGGGCTGCTTGGTCTGGAGGTCACCTTTCTGGTCCCTCCCTCCCATCGCAAAGGGTGGCTGCTCTAAAGCTGCTCAGTATGACTCCCTTGAGGTTGGCGTCAAAGTCCTTTCTCAGGCTCCTTAGGGCCTGCTTTTCCATCTGGCTGGTTTGTTTAAATGCTTTATAATTATGGTGGAGCCAGTACCTGCTTGCTGCTGCTAGACCTTGATTAACCCTGAGTACAACTACATCTCCGTAACTATGCTTACATACATGCTCTGTCCTCATGGCCTTTTGCTACTCTACTTTTTTCAGTTAGCCACCCAGCATGTGAAATATCAGTCACGTTTGGTCGTGTATGGGAAACACAGCGCTCTTCGAAACCCTGAGTGCTGTAACATGGTCTCCTTGCTGGCATGGTATTGTTTGCATGACTTGATCAGCATGGCTATGTTGTAGTGAGGCTGTGTGTCACATGGCTTGTTCTCCCAGAAAATATAGAAATCTCTGGGAATCCTAAGTGGTTTGACCTCTTTGCAAGTAGAGTTTCTGGTCTTGCAGTGTGGCTTTACCCTGCGTGGGGAATTCCATCACATGGCAACACCTTAATTATGAGGCTTGTCTTTGTGGAGCATGTCAAGCCCTTCCAGTTCTTGAGCACCATGATCACACACAACAAACACAGTCAGGACATGGAATGGCTTGGAAAATGCAGACATAAACTCAGAACCCCTGAAAATCCAGCCAAACTGGGTTTTCCAAGACTGAAAATAAATACTAACAGTTTCCCTTTTCAGATAAGAGGAGGAGAGAAACTACACAATATAAATGTGTGCTCTGTATATGGAAAAAGGTACATTTCTGCATTGTATTTTCACCAAATAGAAGCTAGGGAAAAAACCTCAAAGATGGCAACATGCTCAAGGCAGGGGACTAGTTACAACAGTGAATCATGAAAGAACTGGCAAGTGTAATAATTAATTCACTGACAACCCTTTTTTTAATGTTTCTGTCAGACTGGGTTTGGGCTTGGATGGCCAAAAAGAAAGCCATAATAGAGGTCTGCTGACAGCCCGAAGCTTGACAGTGATCCAATGCAGAAAACAACCTGTCAGAGATGGGCAGAAAATCAACAATGAAAAATTGTGCTCTTGTACCAAATGACAGGGATTTTTACTCCAAACTCTTCAGCTCAGAATAACAAAGGGAGAGAAAGGCTCGAGCAGACCAACTGATCTCTGGGCAATTTTGAGCCATCTATGTGGAAGAGCCACTTTAAGGCAAAAAAGAGTCAGAATAGACATTATCAGTAGAGATAGGGAAAGGTTAATGCTACCCACCATGAGTATTGCTGCAGCTGTACCTGGAAAGCTGCATACACAGTGCCGGCCATCCACAATCCCATTCACTCAGGTGCAGAATTGCACAGAAGTGCTGCTGGCGTGACGCATATCTTACGAGAGGACATGCAGATGGGTGCAAACCGGATGTGAGTAAATATGGGCTGGACATTAGTAGGTTTCTAATCTGGAAAAGGCAGCTTTGTGAACAGCATTCCAGAAGGAAATGACCTACCTGACCTCAAGATAAACTTACGAAGCGTGGTGAGAAGAATGAGGTGGTCTGTCTGCCTCTAATAGCAAATACTGAGCTTGGTGAGATACAGTGCTTCAGTCCTGTGTCCTGTTGTCCTACTCTGCTTCTGACCAGAGGTTCAAGCCTATGGTACGCTTTTATAACCAAACTTCTTGCCCAAGAAAACAGGGATGTTACTGTGACAGTGCCAAAAGTGTGACCTTCCCTGCCTAGTGCCATCCATCCCTGCATGAAAGGAGCTTTGAAAGAGCTTCAGAAAAATTCAGCCTTAGGAGTTGGTGTGAAATTAATCAAACCTTACCAGACTGCATGCAAAGTGTCATGTTTTAAACCCATCCGGCAACTGAGTATCATGCAGCCATTCCCTCACCTGGATGGGATGGGGAGAAGAATCAAAAGAATATAAAACCTGCAGATTGAGATAAGAACAGTTTAATAACTAAAATAAAGTACAATATAGTGATAATAGAAATAATACCAACAATAACAATATTGATGAGAATAGTAGGGAACAGCAACAACAACAACAAAAGAAAGATAGAAAACACAAGTGATGTACAATACAATTGCTCACCACCGGCTGACCTATACCCATCCCCACTCAAGCAGCAATCTGGGCTTTCTGGGTGACTCCCCCCAGTTTATATGCTGGGCATGACATGCTGTGGTATGGAATACCCTTTTGGCTAATTTGTGTCAGATGTCCTTCCTCTGCTTCCTCCCAGCTTCTTCTGTCCCTGCTCACTGGCAGAGCGTGAGACTGAAAAGTCCTTGATCAGGGTAAGCGCTACTTGGCAAGAACTTAAACAGTGGTGTGTTATCAGCGCTGTTCTCTGACTGAAGCCTAAATACAGCACTGCACCAACTACTAAGAGGAAAAAGTAACTGTTACAGCTGAAATCAGGACACAAAGCCACATCTGGCTAAGTCATTCAGAATGAAAAACTGGAAACGGGGGCAGTTTGCCAATTTATTCAGCAGCTGTAGAGCCACAGCTGGTCAGCAGCTTTCTAAAATTGAAACACTCACCTAAGACAGATTTTCTTCGTGACCAAACAATCTTTTTAATAGATTATGTAAATAGAATGTTGTGTAGTAACATTTCTCCCAGTCCTAAGGCAGTAAGTTATCCTTATGATACTGCTTTTCAATTCCTTTGACATTTTCTATTGCTGTTTATATTTTTTTTTTCGCTTTAAGAAAGTTTTTTTCACCCATATTATCATTGGGAAAACCTAGACCACCTAGACAACTTTTGTCTGCTAATGGATGTTGCAGGCTGTTTTACAGATACTTCTTAGGGACTCCAAGAAGTTGGGGCCAAGTAAGTTCCAGTTGAAATTTCTTTCTTATCTGGACTAGTTAACTTTACCACTTTTTCTTTTATTTCCACAGGAGGTAACAACTCACTGCCGGGTCACTTTTCTTCTCTGTGTGCTCTTCACTGCCTTGTTTTGTGAAGCTTAGGTTTCTTCTCATCTATATTTGAAAGATTGTGAGGCATTAGGAAGCTACAGACATTATTGTACTTGCCAATACTCTGACACAAGAGGAGAAGCAAACATCAAGAATTAACTCATAGATCCCTTTACTGCTAAAATGAAGCCATGTTATTTCTGTTCTCCCCAATGTCTGCAGCCATGTCAAAAGTACATCACAATAATGGTTGCAAGGGCAATCCATACCAGCTGTCAATATATCTCACACTCAAACTGATTGCAAATCAGTTTTCTGCATTCACAGTTTGTTTAGTTTTAGCTCTTGCATATTTAGCTGTTTTCATGTTTTCCAGGCAGCACGGGCTGTGAACAAACTGTATAATCTATGTGTGCTTTTGGAAATGTTTTGCTTCACCCAAAACCAGAACTGATGGCAAACAGAGCTTTGCAGAGGAAAGATGCTGATTTGCTTTGCAGTTTTGCCCACAGCTCAGCTGATCCTGGCTGTGTTTCAAAGCACAGATTTCAGTAATGGGAATGAACCAGCATGTCAGTCATTGGGGTCTTTCTTTTAGCACCCTTAGCAATTGCAGCACAAAAGGAAAATGAAAAGAAAGAGTCATTCAGCTGGAGTTAACTGGGTCTTAGTCTTTTGTCTAGAAAATCCTTAACTTCCCCATTGAAGTCTGGTAACAAATTAAAAACTTTTGTCTGCTTGCCCCTCAAAATCAGTTCATGTCAGTAATGCTTTTAGCTTGGATAAAGGAAAAGGGTGTTGCAGGCTGAATTTACAATTCATTAAGGAAACTAATTTACTCTTCTGTATACAGGGTTGAAGTGCTTGGGGCATGGGTTTAGGAGAGAGGCAGGGTAGAGAAATGGTGCTAACAGGTCCTGCTTCAGGAATGCCTTTTGAGTCTCATGCTGAAAGTGAAAAGCTGTGAAAATCATCTTATTTTCTTTTTATGTGTATGAAGAATCCAAAAGGAAGGAAGGAAGGGAGGAAGGAAGGGAAGGAGGGAGGGAAGAAGGAAGGAAGGAAGGGAAGGAAGGAAGGAAGGAAGGAAGGGAGGAAGGAAGGGAGAAAGGGAGGGAGGGAGGGAGGGAGGGAAGGAAGGAAGGAAGGGAGGAAGGAAAGGAAGGGAGGAAGGAAAGGAAGGGAGGAAGGAAGGGAGGAAGGGAGGAAGGAAGGGAAAGAAATAGAGACAAAGAAAAAATAAAAGAGAGAAAAAAAATGAAGAAAGAGAGAAAGAAAAAAGAAAGAGAGAGAAAAAAGAGAGAAAGAAAGAGAAAGCAAGAAAGAAAGAAAATGGGAAAAAATGAGAGAGAAAGAGAGAGAAAGAAAGAGAGCGAAAAAAGAAAGAAAGGGAAAGAGAGAGAAGGAAAGACTGAAAAAGAGAGAAAGAGAATGAGAGAGAGAGAAAGAGAGAAAAAAGAGAGAGAGAAAGAAAGAGAGAGAGAGAAAGGAAAAGAGAGAGAGAGAAAGGAAGGAAGGATTCATCTAGAAAATGTTTGGGATGTTTTACCCTCTTCAAGTTCCTGGGTATTTGCAGTATGTTTGGTTACAGAGAGATCAGAGTCAAACCTTCCTCGGCAGCAAAAGGGGATGCAATACCCAGGGAGTTCAGGTTGGATGGGGTGTAATACACCTTCCCCCTGAGCGGTTAGCAGCACTAGGACAGGTCCCCAGAAAGACAGTTCCATCCTACACAGGGTCAGGGAAACTCCTGAAGCAGCCCGTGAATGAGGGACCCCGCATGTAAGGAAAGGAAAAACTTCTTTTGAAATGGAACAGGAGTGGGTCTGACTCAAATTCCTCAGAATGCATGCCAGGCAAAAATAGCAGTTCAGACAAGTTTTTCTTTGTTGTTATTGATATGCTTGAGGAAACAAATCTTTGTGCATGCTCTTGTACAGAAAAAAGCTGTACATTGAGGGATGCTGCTTGATAACATGGTCAAACTCCAGCATTTTTCTTCCTGCTTTCTCTGGGGGATTATGAGGTCTGCTGTGGTTTTGTTGAAGGCAATGAGCTGGTCTATTCAGGAGGGTTGAAATCACGCTTCAGAGTGTCATAAGCATCACAATCTCATTTTTAAATCACTGGCTTTATGATTGAGGAAATAATCCTGTGCAGAATGGGTGTTCTTATTTCTTTTGGATTTCTGACATTTACCCTGCTTGAATGTCTGTGTTTCCTTCACTCATGTCAGGATAAAATCTTTTCTTTTTGGCAGATTTTCCATGTTGGAATTCACTTTTGCATTTGATATGTCAATGGTGCATGGCTGAATATTGATTTTGTAAAACCTTTTACTTAAAATGCCAGGATAATAATTTACTTTGCTTCAGTGTTTGCCATGATCCCCTTCTGTTCAGGCACTGACTGCACTTCTTTAGATGTGGATGTGAAATAAGCCTTATTAAAATCTGGCTAGATGTGATCTGTAGCATTAATTGTACAAGGTGTTAGTACTGAAAACCATAATTTGGGAAGTTTCAGTACCTTTACTCCATAATATGAGGCTACACATTCCCACTACATTAACATACATGCCTTTCGGGGGGGGGGGGGGGGGAAATTCTTCAATAGGCCCACAACCCATGACCCCATGACTGCTGGATACATTCACTTTTTAACTGATTTAGTATAAAAGGGAGTCTTATAACTATTTCTCATATTGAAAAGAATTCCTTAATCTTTATGAAAAGCAGACACCTACAATTATCATTCAGTAATTTAAAATGCCAGTTGCTTTCCTTTCTGATACAGAAAATATACATCTATGTGTGTGGTAAAGATACGTACTAATCACATGCTGCATTAAAAGGATAGGAAAATTAATCCTATCCCATGTAAAATTATAAATATCATTACCTGAATCAAGATGAACATGACATTCCTGGTGAGTGAGTCTATTTTTGGGAAATCATGGGGTTGGAATAAGATTAAAATAAAAAAGGTGACACTTGAGTCTGTTGTTAACTGTAAAATATTCCGTGTTCCACAAAAAGTTTGCAGCTTGTTCCTTTCATAAAACCTCTGGTTTATTTTCCCTGTGATTTTGGCCTGAGAAATTCCAGCTAAATGTTGAGGTTGATGCAGATGGTCTTACTACAAACAGACGTTGCCTATTTTTGCAGAGCAAGTTTACAAAGCAGGCTCATTTGAAATGGTGATTTGTGCCATCCTTATATCACCCCTGAACTCCAAAACTGCCTTTGAACTTTTCATAAGGTAAAATTCAGCTGGTTATACTTAGGCAAAGCTGGTTTTTATCTAGTGGAAAACTTTTAAAGTCAACCTGCTCTTCAGCCAGTGCATTTTTACATTCATTTAAGAAGACACAGAACAAACTACTCGTGGCCTGTGTGTTTAATGATCCCACCCAGGCTTTTCTGGTCATACCTAAGCTACTGATGGCAGCCTGAATATCTTTTTTTGTAGCTTCTGTAGCCACTATAAACCTTCCTGCTAACAAACAAGTATTTTCTTCTGAGTTGTTTATTTAATAAGAAATTAGGGTTGCATTTGAAACTATCATGTTATGATTTTAAGCCCCTACACATTTTGCACATGAAAAACACGTTTTACAAAAGCTTTGATTATGCCAGCCAGGGTTGGAGGTGTCCTCTTGCACCCAATTATCCTCTTGGATAATTTGGCAGTGTTGATTGATATATTTTTTTCCCCAGATGAAAGTACTATGCGTTTGACTCCCAAGTGTATAATATGAACTCAGGCATTTGGCTTCAGAAGCAGCCATAAGCAAGGCAGGCAGAGTCAAGAAGCCCGTTAAAGTACGTATGGTCTGAACAAGGGCTAATTCATTACTGAGAATAACTTTGAACTGACAGAGAAAGTCAGTGGTTCTTGGTGTAGGAAAGCCAGCTAATCTTCCAAGACTTTAGAGCATATTATTTTTAGATCAAAACAATCATGGGCTATTAAACACAAAGTGAACCTGTGAGAAGCCTTGTGTCACTCAGCATGGCACCAGGAAAGTCTCACTGCAGCAGTTTTGTGCTCTTACATGCTGATGGAGACATATGGGACTTCAGGTCTGACACCGTATGTCTATTCCTATATGAACTAGATGCCCTTGTGTCACCCAGAGAAGATAAATAGTCCTTTTTAAATACCCCTTTTCAAATGATTTAGAAACAAACAAACAAACAGAGGTATTTCTTGAGATACAAAAGAGACATTAGGAGTCAGCAAAATTGCTTCTGTTTGCTCTCTGCTTTCCACAGAGGCGGTCACCATACCCATTTACAGTTCTAGTCTCCAAATGGAGGAGGCAGGGATCTATTCTAATCTGGTTTTTAAAGGTTATACAGTAGGTTTTGTGGGAGAACTCAGAAATAGCTGAGGATAGCTAGACCCATGATGACAGAGCCAGTACTGAAGTCCTTGTACTCAAACTGAAGGCAAAGCAGACTAACCCTGAGAAATGTGTGGTCATCACCAGAAGAATGATTACTGTATTGGGCCACGTTTTCCAAGGAGATGATCTAAGACTGAACTGGATGAGTCAGCTGAGAGGGAGCGCTGTGAATAGAGACCTCGCAGGAGTACCCAGCCAGGCGTGAAGCCAATGATCTTCCAAAATCAACAATTTCTGGACAAAATACAGTTAAATAAAGAGATTTATCTTGAGATGTCTTTGGGAGCTGCATCCTTGAAGCACAGCTGTGGTCTGAGCATCAGATGGGGAAGGATACAGGGACCATCTCAGACAACATCCGAGAAAGACAAAACATCTGAGTGGCAACAAAAGTTAAAAAACAGCATGTAGAGCTCCCAGCAAGGTTTCCTACCCAGGGCAAAGAATAGATGCAGTTTTATTTGTACCTAGTTTGGAAGGAAATCTTTGCAATGGTGAACTTGATTCTCTGACTTACAGCCTTTTGTTATTCTCAGCCACACTTCTTGTCAAACAGCCTCCAGGGCATGGAGGTAATAAGAGCTGTTGTCTTCTCAGGATCAGTGGGTTTTAAAATAACCCAGAGAAGTGCCTTTGTAAGGGAACAAATCCAGTGCACCATATTTAAGGGCAAAACCACAATGTTTTCCAACAGAAAGGGATGTGTCCTTGGCTTTGCTGATGCCGAATAGGTCAGGGCCTGAAGCACCCAATCCCAAAATGAGATGGGAGGTGACTCCTGCTGCAAGTGGAGGGAACCCAAGAGGTTCAGCACTATGGTGACACTGATCCTATGAAAGATGTTTTCTTTCATGATTCTGGTCCAAATCTTGAATAATCTAGAATGAACGAGTTGTTTGATGCTTGGATATTTTGCAGGGATATAAATAACACTGCCCTGACTACAGCATGTGGCCCAAAGTAATCTATCTTTGCAGAGGATAAGCACTAATGATACTTTTCCAAATACCTTATCAAGAATACTCCGTGGTAACAGCTGCTCAAGAAGAACTCGTTGCAAATTTAAGCTTGTGGCATTGTATGTTTGTGATGGAGAAAGGTAGCAGTGACAACAGTGTCCCTGGCCTCAGTTACAGGCCCAGGGCTGTTCCCTCCCTTGCCCTTGTGGCTGGTTGCTGTTGCCCTATGAGATGTCACTATTTCTACAGCGCTGTAAAAGAAGTCATGCAGGTATTAGGCTATTCCTGGGATTGGGCACAACACAGTAACATCAGGGCCAAGCCGTCCTATTTTCTTCAGCCAGAGTTTTGTCACAGTAGCCAGAAGAGCTGTTCGTTTTCATCCAGCGTTTTAGCCTCTGGTCTCAGTGTGCTTGCACTTCATCAAGCTTCATCAGCAGGAGCCTTTGTTCCTTCCCCTGTGCCACTGAGGCAAAGATATGCAGCTTGGGGGCCAGCCTTACAAGAGACAAACCCACCTTTTCTGTCCTTGACTTGTGGAGAAGGAGAAGAGTTCAGCAAATCAGAGGCAGGATTTGGCCCATTGATTTTTTGCATATAATAGGTAGCAGGTCTTAGGTGGAGAAAAATGTTCTTTAATCAGTATCTTTTACTTTATTGCAATTAACTTTGTTATGCTAATACAGTCTTACTGATTAAAGACGCCAAGTTTCCCTGTTATAGTCTTGAATTACTACTAGGGTAATGATACTTCCATTTCTAAACATCCTGTGGTGCCATCCAAGTCACATTTGTATTCATGTACATACCTAATATGAATTATTCTTGCAACATTTACATCAACTATCCTTCCTGCATCAAAAATACACTACATAGTTAAAAACAGCTTCCCCATTTTTTAGTGCTCACCTTAATACTGTTATTATAAGCCCTGTGCTATTACTGCTGTCTATTTAAGCAGGTTTCAAAGGATATTTGCAACACTTGGTGTACAAGGCTGAGCTCTGGGGGACGTGTGACAGTGAGTGACGCTGGATGAGCTATTTGCTGCTGCTATTCATCATGCCTAATATGTCCTATTGCACCAAAGGTGCATGTATGGTAGGCACACCCAGTGACTGTGAAACAGAAATCAAATTACTGCTGCGGAGATAATTGATTCTAGCCAGGGACAGAGGTGCAACTAGGGTGTGTCACAGTAAAAGTGAGTGCAGCAAAGAAAACAAAGAGGTGTGACAGCAAAGCTGACACACTGGTAATAGTGTTTGGTACAGCCATGTGATAGTTTCTGGCTCCAAATCTGTCCAAATCTGTGGTATTTAAGCCACTCATGGCTTGTTCTAGGAGAGGGCTGATATGTTGACCCGAGCTCTGGATAACTTCTTGTGATGCCATCTCCATGATCTGCATTTTTATCCAAAAATTCAGTGCAGCTTGCCACTTTGCTGGCTGCCAGGTTACCTGGATGTTCAGCACCTTTCAGTAGCAAGCCCATGCCCTGGCCAACTTGAGGGGCTTCAGATATAATTTTGTTGCAGCTGTCTCATACCAAATCAAGATCAAAAATTTTTTGCTACGATT
This sequence comes from Loriculus beryllinus, assembly GCA_039877255.1. NCBI lineage: Eukaryota > Metazoa > Chordata > Aves > Psittaciformes > Psittacidae > Loriculus > Loriculus beryllinus. The sequence continues at coordinate 15,733 of JBCJKH010026507.1, forward strand.
TGCTATGATGTATTAAATGTTAAAAAGATGGTGGCCATTGTTAATGAAATTGAAGTCTTTCCTAGCTGCATGTTACCATAAAATTGGATCTGAACTAATGTAATTTCAAGGAAATGTAATACACTGTGATCTTAGATACCAGCAAGAGGTCAAACCTGCTACATACCCTCTTTTACGGTCTTCACAATGTTAGTCCAATTTGCAGAACCAACACATTAAACCCTCAGCCCTTGTGCTGTGACCCGTGAATAATACTGCTAATAGGATTGATATATCTGAGTGGTGCTCCGGGTCAAAACTCCTGTTGAATTTGATGGGAGCTGCTCTACTTCTCGTGTTCTTCCTGCAAAACCTCTGCTATCACGTCCTCTGAAAGGCACTCACAGCCCAAGCAACAGAGGTCCAAGCCATGGTTATACCTGAGCCACCTATAGGACAAATGCACTTTAAAGTTGCCTTTTCTTTCTTTAGCAGAAGCATAAATCTTTCTTTACACCAATAAAATTCCGTAGCCGTGCCAAACAGGTTACACTCTCTCCCACTCTTGGCAGTAGTGAGGAGGTTACATGATTCTGAGCTTTATATGGTTTGTGTTATTTTCTAGTTCAAGTAATGCATGCTAGCTCCACTTGGATTTTGGTTTTAAATCCTCAAGTTACCAAAATATTTATCAAAATGAGAGCCTTAGCATCAGCTTCTCTCCTTTCTTCCTTGCTTCTCTCTTGCCTAAAGGCAGCACCAGATTACTGTATCTAGAGGCTGTTACAGTAAAAACTGTATTAGCACTGAGTCTGGAATAATATTTGATGCTTATCCTCACACGGAGAACCTGGTACTCTATAGATTTCTCTACTTTTATATATTGATAAATATATAAAATACCAATATATTTATATATTTACCACACCAGGGTATCTCCAGCCTGGCACATCTGACCCCACTGTGGGACATTAGTTTCGAGGTGGCCATCTCCAGAACTTGCTGGAAAGCACAGAGCTCTGTGCTGGCCAGGGAACTAGTTCTAGCGGATGGATCCAGGAAATTTCTGATTGACTGTGGTAGGAAGGAGCAGCATTTCTGCATCTGTGAAACACTCAGTTTCCGTTCATATTCCTTCAATGCAACTGTTATACCACTTTGCCCCAAGAAATATGCCTCTTCCCAGCCTCTGCCATGCTGCAAATTAGCCTTGAGCACTTTCAAAGCCATTTCCTCCACAATTTTAGCATGCTGTTCTCAGCATAAACCTGCTAGCAGAGTGAATACAAGGAATATTGCAAGCTAATCTTCTGTTTTAAAAGCTGGCAGCTAATTGGGGCTCCCCAAGTCAACCGCAGTGACTGCCCCTGGGAAATCCCACCTTTGCTGCTGCTTTTGCAGAGCAAGGTTTTCTTCCAGGTCCTGCCCACAGTCTGATTGAACTTCTTGAGTTTTAACCATCCTGTAATCTATAGCTCTTGGGCTGCTATACAGCTCTGTGCTGCCAGACCTGCCTGAGCACACAAGCACTGTCTGCAGGGAGGAGGATGCAGCAGTGCTGGCTCAGAGCACGTCTGCTCTGGGTCCAGTCTCAGCTGAGCCCCGCTAGTGTGTATATGCAAGGAAAAACACAATTCACCCTTTCAGGGATAAGCACAGGTTTTAAAAGGAAATGGGCAAGCAGACATGGAGCACAGCAACAATTCAAATCTGCTTTTACAGTTGTTTATTTATTTACAGTTAAATAAATATTTTATTATATTAGCAAATATGTTAGGGTTACCCCCCTAAAAAAAGGTTTTTGTATGACCAGCACTAGCACTGTGGCAAAAATCAAGGGGTGCAGCATGTGAGGTGGTTTCAATAAGAGTTTGAAAGCAGATCACATCAAAACTCCTATCACAGCCTGCAAGATAACAGAGATAATGGCCCTGTTGAGCTCCTGCCATTATGCTGCTGTATCTGTCTCCCTGTATCACTTGCTACCCTCTGACAACAGAGAAGGTAGCACAGTGCCCTCCATCAGCTGTGCTCCTCCTTTTTGACTCAGCAAAAGGGTAGAAAAATGCATGCCAGTGCCAGCATTTAAATCTTCATGGCAAAAAGCACGGATAAAACAATGTGCTCCATAAACTGGCACTGGGAACTGTTCTGGTGAGGAGTGATGCACAATGTAGGGAAGTCTTGTGGTTTTTGACAAGCCTCATCAAGACCAGGTGCTCACTCTGTGAAAGAGGAGGGAGCACAGAGCATTGGAAGCAAGGGTAATGGTGAAAAGGGGGTGATGGATATGAAAAGCCTGGGAACTGCTCTTCTCAAGAAATACGTTGCTGCCTGAAAACAAAACATTTTTTTTTTCCATAAGAAGAGCAGCAAACCCCATTAGCAGTGATAGAAATAGGGAAGAGAATAACTGCTTGTGGTTGTTGTGCGCTGTGCATGGGGGTCCCCTCAGGATGCTGGCAAGAAGCAAGTCACTGGCTGAAAGTGCTGGAAGCAGCAATATCTACTGTGGGAGACATGGTCCCATCAACTCCGTCCCACTCCCAGCCTCGTGGCTACTCATCATCTCCCATCTGCATCTGTGTGGCCACAAGTCTGTGCTGTAGCTTTTACTCCCCAGCCATTTTTACAGGATCCCTTATTACCTACCCCTTTCATTATCCGATGGAAAATGCCTAACATGGCACTAAAGGAAATGCCATACAGATCCACAGAACTGTCAAAAACCCATACTGTTGCCATGGGTTCTCCTATTTCTGATCCCGAAGCCCATGGACACATCCGTCCCCAAGACCCTGGGGAAGGCAGCGGCCCAGGATGGCTGGAACACTCTGCTTGCACGTGGGATGCCCTGGGCAAGTCAATGACAGCCCTGTGCCAAGCTGGTCCTCTCTTGATAACTGTTGGTTTGTTATCTCCTTTGAGCTGTCTTTTCTTCCTTCTTTTACTGTCTTTCACTCCTCTTCTTAATTTTTCTTTCTTCTTCTGTTTAAATGGGGACATGGCTGCTGTTGCCCTACCTCTGTTAAGCATTTCTCTTTTTATTTCAAATTTTGATGCATTTTCCCTCAAAGACACACGCTGTTTTAATCAGGAGCAATCAGCCATTAAAACCAGATCAATTAAATAAATTATTTTACGTATTTTTCTGATGATATGAAACAAACAGGAGAAAACTACAATCTTGCATGTATAATGCTGTTTTGTCTGCAACAGATCACTGGAAAGTATTGCTGATCTGAGAAGATGATGCCACCTCACCATTAATCTCTTGCTTGAATAATAAAATAGCTGTATTGGAATCTACTGCATCCTTTGGAAATCAATATTTCGGTCTCTTTTGCCATTTATATTGCAGTTAAGAGCTCTGCTCTGCAGTTTCTTAAAACTACGGCATGTGAGTGCAATGTGCCCTTTGCTTGACTCCACTAACGATGCACTTAATTCTTATTTTTCACTCCGCTGCCACTGCTGTTGCCCTTAACACTACTTGCCACCATCAGGAGACAAGGACAAAGCCCTGTGGGACTGTGATGCACTGTACAAATTTGGAGTAATCCTATTTCTAAGGCTTTAAAAAGTGTCGCAGTCAGTGCAACCCTACCTAACTTCAGGGATAGCATAAAGTCACTGAATAAATTATGTCATATGGTGTCAAAATGATACAAAAATTATATCACTATGGTACTGAGAGGATGTTGTAATTTAATAGTATCATGCATAAAGCCACTAAGTAAGTGATGCAACCTACATGAATTCTGCAACCTACATAAGTGGTGTCACCTAATGTGATGTCATAAATACCATCAGTGAGTAAATGACGCCATATGGTATCAAGTGATGCCATAATTGAAGTTACAGGTAAATGCTTGTTGCTGTACCTACAGTGACTGTGGTAGGATGAATAAGGTTATTGGCATTTTATTTGAGTTAGTTTAATGTTAGTTCATTAATAAAGTGTTAGTGTGCTAATAGTCTAAACAAAATTACATCTAAACAAAATTATATCTTGGAACAAATCAATCATTTATTATTGATCAATGCCTCATGATTATTAAACATTGTGATCTATTAGCATTTTACTGCTGATTCATTCATGCGTACATTGATTCTGATTAAACCATTTACTCAGAGTGCCATCAGAAGAAACCCCCAGTGGAGCAGAGCACTGGGTCGTCCCCTCCTGATCCTGCAAGGGCAACACTGACCCACAGGGAGACCCCCGAAATGATGTTACCTGGTACTGGCACACTTTCTCAGCATCCTTCCCACTCTTAGTGCTTGGGCACTGGTTGTAGCCCTGCAGGAAGGGTTGTTTTCAAGAACAAGACTGGCTCAGCAGGATTAAGCCCATGCAGCAGCCCAGGACAGCTATTGCTAAGCCTCTTAACCCTTTGTCATTCCCAAAAGCGAGGTCAGGCTCCCTGTGAATCAATTTGCACAGCCTTCAAGTTCACATTATTTGCTGGAAAATGCCCATACTATTGGAAAAACCCTAGAAAAGGGGAATTTATTAAACAATTACCATGGGGGAAGTGTCAGCAACATTAATCCTATTATAGAATTAGTAGGACAGGGTTGCAAGAAATGACAGGGAGAAAACAATGCCCTGCCAAAAAGCAGGAACCCCTATTAGGAATGTCCCTGTGTTGACAGCATCACACAATAGGAGCAAATAGAAAGATGTAATGTACATATGATGAGGATTGTCATGTCCTCCCTAGGTTCCACTGCCTCAAAGATGATGCATCAGCACTCTCAACAAGCCTTTTCATCTCTGGCATGGCTGGGTGGATGCTCAGCACCTGCTGTAACGGTGGAGGCTGGCATTGTTTCCAACAGGTCCCTTCTGTCTTTGCCATCAGCTTAACTGTTTTTCGAAGAGAAATGAGGGGAGAGAGTGGTGAGCTGGCCCAGTTCCATATTCTTAAACTGTTCTTGGTGCAACCACACTTACACAAGCCAGTCTTGCAAAGCTTTCGTAAGAAGATTTTAAGCTTGGTCAGTTCAGGAAAGAGTAAAGCTTACAAATAAATCCCTCCTGTGATGAAAGAATTGAAGCCACTGATGCCTGGGTTGTCTTCAGCAACAACCTGCCCCCCAAAAATGAAGGCAAAATGAAAGTCCTGGCAGCAAGAGCAAGGGAGAAGAAAGGACCTGCCTCAAAGCAGGCAGGAGGGGAGAGTCATTTCCAGGCTGTGCCAGTGATACACATGGGGTTCGGCTGCTCTGAAAACTCCTTGTTTAAGGCACCATTTTGTTAGCTGAGACAGTTTACAAGGTGCTTTCTTGCACTATAGGAGAAGATCAAGCAGTTCTGTCTCAGCTCTGGAGAACTCTGGTCCTGTCCATTTGCCTGGAGAAAACCTCCTCTGCTTGTCTGACTGGCTCAGCACTGCCAATAGACCCAACATGGCACCTGCATTTTTAATTTCCACTATGACTTCAAGGAAATGTCAAGCAAAGAGTAGAAAAATAGTGGCCAATGCAACACTTAGACCCTGGTTTCCTTGTCAGATGAAAAAGACCCATTTATATTTGATCCATGAGTGCTGAACACAGACAACTAGCTGGAAAAAGAAAAAACAGATTGAAGATTACCTGCCTGGGAGAAAAGTCTAGTGAAATATTATGCTGGGTTTCTCCAGCACCCTTTTCCTAGCCATCCTCTTCCATCCTTATTTTCCCTCCTAAACACTAAGTGGTTTGCACATGTGAAAGTTGTTGCCTGTATCCTGAGGTCAAACAAAACTCATTCCCTCTTCATCGTCAGTGATGAAAGTGTGTAAAGAGTTGCTGGTCATGGCAGATCTCAAAATGCAGCTTTCACACTGATTCTAAACTTGAATTTTATTACATGGGGAATTCTCCCTCTGAAGGGCTAAAGTACATTTTAAGAAACTGCAGTATTTGGTATTTCTTTATAGAGGACCAGGACACCTTTGTGTTTCACCTGTTCCAGTGCATGAATTACTGTTTATCCAAGCTTAATTTTGTTTTAGCTTGGGCAGTGTTTGCAATCAGTCATTGATTAGGGTAAGTCATGAGGGTTTTGGGTTTTTTTAAGATTTTGGTATGTTTACATGGTAAAAACTGTCTCTTGCTCCATGTTGCTATGACATACTGGCACACCCAGTTTCTCCCATGTGTGTTTTCATCCTCCTACTGTGTGGGAGAGGGGTAGCTGGATGCGGTGCAGCTCTGCTATCTCCCTGATCTGCTGGCTAGCAACCACCTTGGAGAGATAACAAATGCCTGAAATGTGGGAACGGCTTTAATCAGACCTTGCAGATCTTCCCACGCTGGGGAACAGACCCACAGGAAACCAGACTCAGTGCACACAGGTATCCCACAGCCACTGTGGGCACCACAAAATGCTCTCGACCTTTCTGTATGGAAAAAGCCCAATGTTCTCGTATTAACAAGGCAGAGTTTGTGAAATGTGAGGTTTGAAATAGGGTGTGAGGCAACAGTATTCATGAAACTAAATTTTACAATCTTTCTAATTTGAGAAGATGATGGCCACAGGTTGCTTCCAAGCTGAACTGTTCTCTTATTCTATTTCAGCTAAGATTTTATTAATAACTGCTGACTTCTCACGTCTTTCACTGAAGCTCCACTGAGCTCTTGATGTTACAACAAAGAAGGTGAAGACCAATGCCCAAGAACAGCCTCTGGATAGTGAAATAAAAGCAGACATCCAAGTTTGTGCCAACACTGCACCCTCTGGTCTTGCAGCTCTCAGGGCAGGACGCATGCACTCCAGCTCTGCATCACATTTTCCCTTCAGAAGGGTAACCACGGAATCAGCTAGGTTGGAAAAGACCTGTAAGATCAAGTCCACCCTTTATCCCAGGACTGCCAAGTTCATCACTAAACCATGTCAATAACGGCCTCATCTACACAGTTTCTGAGTGTGATTGAACCACTGCCCTGGGCAGCCTGTTCCAACACCCGATCACCCTTTTGGTGAAGAAATTGTTCTTAATACCTCATCTAAACGTCCCCCGGTGCATCCCGAGGTCATTTCTTCTTGTCCTATCACTTATTACTTGGGAGAAGAGCCCAAACCCCTCCTCACTACCACCTCCATTCATGTCAACATGAAGCACAACCTCACCTCCTGGTGGGCAAGGTCACGCCCGGCCCAGCTCTGTCATCAGGATGCCAGCCAAATTTAGCACGAGAACTTTTCACCCCTTAATCTGCTCGCAGCAAGACGCCGATGCCGGCTGTTTTGGGGTTTATTATTCGGTTACAAGCCTGCAGAACGCTCCTAGGAGCAACGCTATATGGGAAACCAATCTCTCTGACAGCGACGAGCATCAGACCGCCGTCCCGAGCGATAAGGAGCACCGCGCCCGCTGATAACCACGCCGCACAAACGGCTGCGGGCGGCACCGACCCACGGGACACACCCACCCCGCCCCGCCGCGCACAAGATGGCGCCGCGGGATGACACGGCGGTCACGTGATGCGCGGTGCAGCCCGCCCCGCCCTCCGCCGCACGGGACACAGGGCAGCCGCCGCCGCCCAGGGGATCCGCCCGCTCGCCCGGCGGCCGTGCCGGCTCCAGCAGACCTCTTCCGCCGCACGGTGAGCAGCGACCCGCGCCGCCTCCTCAGCGGGGGGTCGGGCGGGGAGGTCGGGCACAGGCCCGGGGGTGGCGGCAGGACGGGGCGGTGGGTGACAGCGGGGAAGAGGCCGCGGCCGCCCGAGGCGGGGCCGTATAGCGGCGAGGCCGGACAGCGGTTCGGGGGTACCTGGCAGGCTCAGCCTGGCGGAGGCCTCCGCAGCCCTGGAGGGTCCCCGGAGGGTGTCCAGGCCCCCTCGGCCCCCTAAGGATCTCCTTTCTGGGGAGCTCGTGTCCCCTTCGCCCGGGGGCCCTGAAGGAAGTGTGGTCTCCTCAGCCTGGGGGTATCCCGGCCCCTCAGCGCTGAGGGGACTGCAGCTCTCCGCCCAGAGATCTCCCGCGCCCCAGAGGCTGAGAGGGCTATAGCCGCGTGAGCTGGTGGGACTAGAACTGAGGAGACTTCATCTTCCTTGCTCCCGCTGGAGCGCCGGTCCCGTCAGCTGTGATGCTTTTCAGGTCTGTTCCCTTCCTCCTCAGGGTATCTGAGTGGAGGGTCCAGTCCGCTCAGCCCCAGAGGGCCCGAGGGGCATGTGGTCTTCTCAGCTTAGGTGGGACTGTGGGCCTGAGCCCGGTCTGCTCAGTTCAGGTGGGGCCCCCTCAGTCCAGGGGTTGCCAGGTACCCTCAGCTCTCTGAGGTGCAAAGGTGCTTCTTCCAAAATAAGCTGGAGAAGCCCACAGTGAGCGGGGAGATCTTTCTTATCTGACGACTTCAAGTGCTGTAGTGGTGGCATTAGGGCTGCACCACTCCTCTGGGTTTGAGGCTTGCTCGAGTATCTCGGGGACCAAGAGGCTGGAAGTTGGAATGGAGGGTGAGAGAGGCCTCACCATCAGTGGCAACCTGCCAGGCAGGTGTGCTCCCTGTTTGTGAAGCTGCTTGCTGATTGTGAAATTGCTTGCTGATTGATGCACTGCATTACTTGGATTTTTTTACTTGGAGCTTTTTACTGTGTTCCTGCTGGAGGCTCTGTTTTGATCAAGGTTTCTAATTTATTCTGTCTTGTGTTAAAACCTCATTAAAGAAGGCCTTGGTGCCTGAAGGCACTGTAAATACATGAGGCAAGGATGGAGAGAGAGAGGAGAGTATCATTTGTAGAAATGGGAGCTCTGCCATGTTGACATCATGCTGATGAGCCTTCCTGATGGAGAGAGCTGTTCTTAGCAGAGATGGAAATGCAATGTCCAGGAATATTATTGTGTCACTTGCACTGATGGTAGTATCAACACATGGTAATATGATGACAGGGTTTCTAGCAGTTCCTTCAGACTCCATTCTGCCACTTCCTGTCTGCATGGATGAACGTGATTTCTGTTGACTTTCATACCCGTTTGCGAACCAGTATAGAATACAGATGCCTGACAGTTGAAGTCAGTGGAAGCTCTGCTGTTGATCTTGGTGGGTTTGGGTTTTTCTGTGTTTGTTTGTTTGGGGAGTGGATATTACACTGGAGTAATTCGTGCTTCTGTTTTATTTTGTGTATTATTTTGGTGGGCATTGGAATTGCTTTAGCTTTGTGAAGTTGTTCAGAGTTTAGAAACTGAACCCTGGGTGATGGGAGCCAAAAGATAAAGTCTACCTTTACAATAAAGGTAATAAAACTCCTTTAAATCCAGAGAGATTGCCTTGATTTTCAGGGTTTATGCATGTGGAGCACAATTAAATTTAGCTCAGATGTATTTAAACTGTGCTTGATTTGTGCAACAAACTGTGATTCCCAAATAATTTCTCACTCTTTTGTCTTTCACCTATCAACCCAGAGGCAACATGCCTCCACGTTTCATTACCTCTTAATGAAAACTTGTGACACTTCTAAATTAAATAAATCAAAGTACGTGGATCAATTTCAAGACTTGGAGGTATTAATGAGTACTACTTGATTACTCAGAGTTAACGGTATCCTTAAAAGGCAGTGGGTTCTAATAGCACCTTCTACAGACCTGTTCTCCATGTATACTATTGCTTCTCTCAACACCTGTCAAGCTTGAATAGGTGCTGCTTTTAATTAAATAATTACTGAGTTCCCTTGAACTGAACATATGGAAGAAAAACAGAAATGCTGTGGGTGATGACAACTTAAAAATGCTTCCCATCTTCTGGTTGCTGCTGCTCTGCGTTGTTCAGGGGTGGTTAATTGGTGTGCTAAAAATGGGTGGCCTGGGACTTAGATTTAATAGCAGTTCCAGTCTGGCTGTAAGGAATGGTTGATGAATTACAGGCTTTTTAACTGGGGCAACGGGGCACCCTATAAAAAATGCTCAGACAAAAATAATCCAGATCCTTGTTCTCCAGCTTGTTTGGAGTTAAGAAAAATACGGTGTAGCACCGTCAGAAAAACCCCAACCCCAAACTAAGAGAATTGTACATGGCCATTTTTGTTGAATGTGACATGAGATCCTTCTCTTGTGGTGTGGTTCACAGAGGCGCATGTTGTGCAAGAAGGATTTTTCAGGCTTCACAGTGAGGTAGATCCAAAGTGTTCTTTGTTGAAATAGAGCAGAGCACCTGAATGCTATTTCAGTCATGATTCAAGTGCAGCACATCAAAACCAGTGGAACATGGAAAAAGTGCTCTGAAGTAGAGTTGAGCTTAAAATAAGCTCAGATCTCTTGAGTTTTGAGGATTGGGTTTTTGGTGGGTTGTGTGTTTAGTGGGATGATTTTATTGGTTTGGTTTGGTTTTTTGGTGGTGTTTCTTTTTTTGTTTGCTTGTGGGTTTTTTTATTTTTTATTATTTTTTAGCAATCAAAGGTTCATGAACTGAGCTTCCGTGTACTGTCAGTGTTTTCAGAGAATCATATAATGGTCTGGAATGCAAGGGACCTTATAGCTCATCCAGTTCCATCCCCCATGCCATGGGCAGGGACACCTTCCACTAGACCAGGTTGTTCAAATTCCCTTCCAGCCTGGCCTTGAACACAGCTGGGGATGGGGCAGCCACAGCTTCTCTGGGCCAGTGCCTCACCACCCTAACAGGGAAGAACTGCCTAATATCTAATCTAAGTCTCCTCTCTGTCAGTTTAGAGCCATTCCCCCTTGTCCTATCACTGCAGGCCCTTGTAAAAAGTCCCTCTCCAGGTGAAGGCTCCGTTTGAAGTGGGGGAAGGCTGCTGTAAGGTCTTATCCCCAGAGCCTTCTTCAGGTTGAGCAAGCCCAGCTCTCTCAGCCCTGTCTCCATAGCAGAGGTGCTCCAGCCCTTGAAGCATCTTTATGGCCTCCTCTGGACTCAGGCAGGTCCATGTCCTTCTTATTTTGGGGGTCCCAGAGCTGGATACAGCACTACAGGTGGGGTATCACAGGAGTGGAGTAGAGGGGGCAGAATCCCCTCCCTCAACCTGCTGGTCATGCTTCTTTTGATGCAGCCCAGCGTATGATTGGCCAGCCCAGCACATAGTTTCCTGAAGGATTTGGTGTTATTGGAGGTTTTTTTGCACCCAGGACACCAGAATGCAGATAGGGGCAGGCAGCCTTCCAAAGGCTCATATACTGCATGACTCCTGTGCTGTGGATTGGAAAATCTGCGTTTAAATACGTTTTGTGTTCCCAAAGTGTGTGGCATCATTCAAGTTAATAATTAAGTTTTCCCTGTCTCACCCTGCTTGCTCCCCAAAAGGCTGGGGGAAATGCAGCAAACTGACAAAAGTGTGAAACCTACTGGCTTCGTGTGGCACTTTCATCCCAAATATATTGTGTGCTTTTGAAAATCTACTTAGCAGAGGCCATGTTTGGTGCAGGTTAGTTGTACTCGGTTTTTGTTGATAAAATTAACATATCCTAGTAAGCTACTAGGTGTAACTGGTTTCCCTGTGCTTTGTGTAGTTCTTAACATAAGTGGATATTTAAACATCCATGATCCATGAAACTACCACCTGAGCTTTGTTCTTATAGCTCTTAACCAAGAGCATCAAAAAAAAAAAAAAGGTCAGTCTAATTTAGGAGACTACAACAGCTCTCTTAAAGAAATGCAGCATTTAATATGTAGTTATTGCTGTTGCTGGTCTTTATAGTTCACTCATCCAAGTCACAGGAGCAAGATTTGTGTGAAGCAGAACATGCCCTGTTGATGCTTCTTTCATCGGTCTGTGGAGTGCTGCCCTGGTATTCAATTGCACATCCATATTCAAAGAAGAACACTAATAAATCTTTATTGCAAAAGCATCTTCACTAACCGTAGGTTTTGCTTGTGCTAATTTGCTTGTGTTTAAGCAAATTAAAAAAAGAAATCTCCCTCTGCTTAATCATCACTCTAGAGGTTTTTTTTCTCAGACTTCCCAGCGTGGTCTGCCTTCTGTCTCCCTGAGTTTTTGAAGCTCTTTGGAGGTAGACTGCTTTATTTAAATGGAATTAAGGTGAAGCATATTGCCATGTGTAAAAAAGACTTAAAGGCATCCCTGAAGTCCAGTATCTTGGGTTTGGGTTTTTCTAATGCAGGAGGCATAGCTGTGTGAGAACTTGCAGCTTTCTTGGCAAGTTGATGAGGTGCAGGTGTGCACAGTAGCAGAATTCCTCAGGTCTGCTCATTGAGCTGGTTTCTTGGGGTCCAGTGTTGTGCCCTTAGCTGTTTGGGACACAAGGCTTGGAAAGCTTAGTCCTTCTGTGTGCGTCAGTTAGTGTGGGACTACAGAGTGGTGGTGAGTGGGGCTGTGTTGCCTAAGCCTTCATCAGAAAAAGAGGTAGGAGGAGTCAGAAGTAAAAACAGCAGAAGAGGTTGTAATTCCCATCTTAAGAACTAAAACAGCCTTACGTTAGCTATATAACCCCCAAAACCTAGCCTTTTGGAAGGAGATCTTTCTGAATAGAGCAGCTGCTTTTCTTCTTTGCTCTCAAATTATGGAGAGCCATAGCTGTGTGGTGCATTTACAGCCTTGGTTTCAGAAGGATTTTTAATAGCTGTCATCTTTTCTTGTCCAATGCAGCCTACACCTTTAATTTCCTTGACTGAAAAAGGAGTATTGCATTTCAGAGTGTCTTACAGTTTTCGTTGCTGGTCCATTAGTGTATTAGCTTAGCTTTGTGTGTGTTGAATGCCATTAAATGTCACTTGCAAATTTTATGTTGGGAGCACTGAGATTTTTGCTAATTGAATTTAAAGTCTTATACTTGAATTTATTGAAATGGCAGATTCAGACAACTGAAATACTTTAATGGGAGAGTGTATAAGCATTTGCAAATTTGCTCTTGTAGGTGAATGTAACAGTGCATTTGTGCAGATTCATGGGGAGACCCTGAGCAGACAGATTAGGTTTCAGTGGGGCTTTACTTTTTTTTTGTTTTGTTATGGTGTGATGACAGCTGGCAAGATTCAGTGTGTTGAAAGTCTTCATGCTTGACATCTGTTCAGGGTCATTGTTAACACTAGCTTTAAATATTTTTATAAAAATGGTAGATTATGGAGCCTTCCTCTCTGTTCAAATTAGATTTATCTTTCTGTAGCCATAGTTTTAGGTACTAATGGAGAAAGGGAATCATTTAAGCTGTTGGTCTTTAAACTCTGTTGTGCTTTTAGTTGTCTGTAGACCAGATTTCTGTGGTTTGCTTTTTTTTTTCCTATGCATGAAATATCACCCTCTGTACCTGAAAGTCTGTTTGTTTGTTGTTGGTTTGTTGTTTTTTGTTTGGTTGGTTGGTTGTTTTTTCTTTTTAGGAGACAGTCTGCAGAAAACCTCTGGCATTAAGAGTTTTTATTTATTCATTCATAACTTAAGCAAAAGAACCAAGGGTTAGATAAACACAGACAGCTCTCACCACCTACAAGAAATCCTACTGCACAAGGTAGATATTGCCCATTACTGGAAGGAGTCAAAGATTCTTACTAGGCTTTCTTAGTGGTATAAATCTATGCTTCCCTAGATAGCGTAATGCTTTTAAGAAGTTTGTCTTGAAACACTTTCATAAAATCTCTTGATACCACGCTTTGACCTTCTGCCACTAAGCTGCATTTCATATGGGCTTCTGGCATGAGCTCTCCTGCCACTTTCAAGTAAAAAATTTACCAGGCATTGAAAGTTTGACTCTGCAGTTGAGCACTGTGCCAACCTATAAAAACCCTATTTGTACACAGAGTAGATTTTTGCTTGCTAGGAAGGCTTGGGTAGCACTTCGGTAACGGTATAGAAACGGCTTTGAATCTACATACTAATGAAACAGTTCCATCTAGATCGAGCTATAGGGTCCCTTCCGCTCTGAAGTCTGTACTTTGCCTTGTGCCTCTGCTCTTCTGCGTAGAGTTATATGTAGTCAGATTGTATTGCTCTGGAAAACTTTGTCAGGGAAGTTAATTTGAGAGTATTTGAAGGCTTAAAAATTATTCCTGCTATTACAATGATGAAATAGACCTTGAAAGTGCCTTGAGGGCAGTTGCTGAAAAAATACCTGCTTGGCTATGCTAATTGCATACAGTTCTCAGAGTGTGCTCACTATTCACTGATGTAGTAACTTCAAGGTGTCTACCTTTCAGTGCATGTGCTGTTGGCCAGCTCAACTAGTGATGGTGCATCAGGGTTTAAGGTCCGCTTGCTTTAAATGGGAGTGGAAATCCAGTGCCAGAAGGTGAGTCAGGCAACGGGCAGTGCAGGGTGAGCTTTGCCACTTACAGAGTGACAGTGTTCTGTGGATTTTGAGTGTCTAGGGAATACAGTGTTAGTCTAATAGTTAAGTGAACAAGACTTGGAGGAAGGAAGAGGAGCATATGTGTTCTCAGAATTCTAAAGTTGGTCATTTGTGGGGCAGGGTGCTGAGAAGAGGCAGTGTAGGGGGTAGGTGGTGTTCAAAGCAGCACTGTGAGCAACACAAGAACGGGCAAAAAAGGGTGAATGAAAGCAGATGAAGGTCCCAATGAAATGCCTTGAGAGAACATTTTGTTCTGTTTCCACCAGTACCTTTGGGATGCCAGCGTATGCATTTAATGGAAACATGATTTTTATGGGGATTCACTGTGCTAGAAGAAGTCTGCATTTGCCAAAAGCAATATTTAGTAATGGGCTAGGGTTTCTTCCTGAAATAGTGCAAAAGCCTTATTTTGCAGTAGTGAGCAATGGCCACAAATTAACAAAATGACTTGTCAGATACTGCTTTTGGTTTTGTGCACGTGCAGTTTTCTATTTCAGTTTTTCTCCTTTTCAAAATGTAAATAAATTGTTCATCAAAGGACTTTTTAAAAGCCAAAACACATTTAAGTGTATTAATTGCATGCTAATACACTGTTCAATTTCTTTGTGAATGCTTGCAAGAAAACAAGTGCCTATGCTCGGATGACGCAGATCCATATAGCCACGTGTCTTACCTTCCAAGCATCTATAATGTTTTTGAGAGGCAATGCCAGAGTTCAGCTGAGAGTTCAGTAAGTATAAATGGCTACAAGAATATCTGTAGAGATGACAATCACAGAAAAGTTTGTTACCTCCTGTTCAGAGCAAGACTAGCTTCAAAGGTACATGAGGTGTTGAAAATCTCCAGGGAAAAAGATCTATTGCTGTAAGATTCTCATGTGGTCTTTGGGAAGAGGGGTTCTTGCCTGATGTAAAGAGAGTCCATCCTGCAAGCTTTATTTAGTGTGTCTCAGTGCTGTGGTGGAATGGGACTGGAGAAGAGGAAAGAACATGAGATACACATAATAAGATACAGGTGCACCATGCAGTAGAAAAGGCCATTAGTTTTTTTCTTCTCTGTGCCTGTCCAACTGAGCTGACATTCTCAATGGACTACCAGTTACTCCTTAAAGATCTTGACTTATGAATGGTGCTGCTTAACTTGCATATTTCATCATGGCATAAGTGAATTGACAGTCGTAACTACCTAAAGGGAACTTTCCTTAGCCATTTTGTTGAGTGGCTGCCAATCTTTAAAATCCTTTTATCATTATTCCCATTAGAAGACTTCTTTGCTAATATCTCACAAAGCACTTGAGAGGTTAAAAGTGAATTGTTCACATTAACTTTGTAATCTCTCTCACGCTGGTAATAGTGCTTTAATATTGTCCATTTGTAGCAGGATATGAGCAAATGTTTTAAATAGTTGTTCACTCTACAAAAAATGTTTATTGGCTTTCTAAATGGTTTTGTATTTTATTCATTAATGATTGGGAATCTTGTTTCCATGTTCAGGACTTCCTTTCTGTTCTTTTCATAGCTGTAGCCTGAAAGCAGGCTATATACACTAGAAATCATAAGGAATTGCTCTATTCCTTCAAGTGGTTCCACTGTAATAGCTATGTGTTGAAATTCAGCCTGCAAGATGCAATGCCATGCTACTAAATTAATTAGTCCTGTTTATTTGCAGATTGGATAATAACCCAGCCAGTGTTTGGCCCTTCTGCTGTAAGCTTTGCAGAATTGCGAAGCAGATAATGCTTTGCCTGCCTGTCTAGCTGCACTTTTCAGCACACGTTGGGAACGGGGTGGTTGTTAATGTGTTTCTGTTACATGCAGCTGGGGTGATGCTGAAGCTCCAGCCTTTTCAAGGTGAATATTCTGAAGTCAGGTCTCTCAGCATGTGCAGAATTCATCATAGCAAATTAAAAAGCCAGAACAGCTTGATAATTATGAAAGTCCAAGTGATATTTGAGTTTGTTTACCTGATTTCAAGAAAATTAAGTCTAGTTTTAGACTGCTTAATAAATATAATTAATAAAATATATCTGAATACTTTAAAGCACAAATAGGTTTGTAAAGGCAATTTTTATACTGTGTGAGAAGGATTCATTTTTCCTGTGACCTGTGTCAAGGTGAAGCCTATATATCTTTTGTAGGTAAGGTGCTACTGCTTGTAATTGTCTTGTGTTTCCAGCTGTGTTGTGCATAGTTGGACCTTACAGGGTGAAGTAATTTCAAAGTAGCTGAATGTATAACTGACCAATCCAGTAAATACACCTTACTCCTTTTTGAACAACAGAAAAAGTAACTGCGCCTCAGTCTTGGTTACTCAGGCATAGATGGGGTGCAGAGTTCGGTCCTATCTGTTCTGTAAGTTCATGCACAAATGTTATCATTAAGACTGACTAGTTGCAGGGTGTTTAATGTGCATGCAAATGCTAATAAGCATGGCATGTTAGTTTCTGAAGGATCCTAGCTGATTTATTATGAGTTTTTATTTAAGTAGCAGTGAAAATCATTTTGATGTTTTCAGCATGTGAATCAAGTCCAGATGTTCACTGGAGATGGACTGCTTGAATTTTTTACAGTGAGGGAGTGTAGTTTTCTTTAGTGCTTTACTCTGGGCTGGTGGTGGCAGGATGGCTTGCGGCAGGCAGAGGCTTCCCGCTCAGTGACCTAGGTGAAATATAAATGACTTGGGGCTGTAAGCTGTGATCCTTATCACTAAATCTCTTCTTTTAGGTTGAAAGGCTGCAGGTTCAATTCCCAAAGGTTCAGGTGTGTCTGTTCAAAGTGAGCTTTCTGAGCTGAATTGATTCGTGGTTATCATAGAGCTGGTTGGTTGTTGGTTTGTTTGTTTTTTCTCTCCCCCTTCTCTTCACCTCCCCAGCTGTCAGTGTTAAAGGGTGTCCCAGGAGGTTTTGAAGAAGTGTGTTGTGGTTTACCAAGCAAAGTAGGACCTTTTCAAGAGGGAAATAGCAACACACTGAATATCAGCACGTGGGATCATGCTCACATTGTCTGCTCTCACTAGCCATCTAGTAACAGACTTTTCTTCCAGGTCTGTGTCATGCAAAATAGCAGTGGCAATCTCTGCACCACTGAGGTAGAATAACTTCTGCAATGACTGTTTTGACTCCATCAACAAACTTTCTTTATGACTGATGTGGTTTTGAGTTGTGGCTTCCCACTCCCCCCCTTTATTTTTTTTTTTTTTAAAGAAAACACCGTGTGAGGCAAATGTGGGTCTGCAGTAGACTAAACTGAAGTGGGTTTGAATCTGCCCCAGGTGTAGTTCTTGCATCCTTTTGTCTCTGTTCTTAATGTTGCTAATAGTTGATAAAAGAGGCAACATGAACTTCACCTAGTAGAAAGAAGTCATCGTCTTAATTCCACAGACACTTCAAAGTGAAGTGCCTGAAGTAGGGTGGTGAAATGCTGGCGCAGGTTGCCCAGAGAGGTGACGGATGTGCCATCCCTGGAGACATTTGAGGCCAGACTGGATGTGGTTCTGGGCAACCTTATCTAGTTGAATCTTTGCAGGTGAGTTGGACTAGATGAAAGGGCCTTTGAAGGTCCTTTCCAACCCAAACTATACTATGGTTCTCTGAATAAGTATTTGAAGAGTGGATAATGTTGATATTTATAGCTTTAAAAATGGGTGGAAAGTTAAAATAAATATAAAGAGGAGTGATCTCTATATTGGGTTCTCTGGAGGCAGTATTAGTCTCTTCTGAATTTGAGGATTTGTGTCCTTTCAAGGACTGCTTTGAAAACATTTCCTTTTTTATAAAGCAGGGGTGAATTATTCTGTAGTCATTTATATAAAGTGATTTGGCTGCATGCTTAATAATAACCTTCGTATTTTATTTGTGCTGTTCTTATTTTTAAACTAGGATCTCAAGTCAGTCCCTTAAAAGACAGATTGTTTGGTACAGGGCATGTTAGATTATCTTGAACAAAGTACCTTCCCTTTTTTTAATTGGCACTTTTATTGCTATGATTCACGTTCACAGGGTGAGGGCAGTACTGTTCCTCCAGTGGCTTAGACAAGTGTCTGCAGGGAGGCAGAGGAGTTTGTTTTTAAGCACAGCTTTTCATAAAAGCATTCTCAGCATGACTTTGCAGGTATTCCCAAGTTAAATCTACCAGTTGTGGTTTCTGTCGTCAAAGTGCCTAGAGGTTTGTACAGGGCTCTGGAATTCGGCTACAATCATATACTTTCAAATCCCTTGTTGCAGTATCCTTCTGGCCTTCCTGGTCTGCTGGTCTTCTCACCATTTCTCCAGGTTTTCCTCCTCGTGTCCATTCACACCTTTTCGAGCCCCTGCCGTATCCTGTGAGACCTGTGCTGCCACCACCTTCCTCCTGGGCTCATAGGTATCCCTGAGAGGTGGCTGTTAACCTAAGGGACATGGAGAAGGAAACACAAACCTGATCTCTCCAACTGCTTGTCGTTAGAAAGAGGAGGGACAGCAGTGGGTTGTGAGGGAGTCCCAGCTGAGTGCATGGGGGAAATTGAAACCCATTGCCCAGTCACAGAGTTGCATCTGCTGCTGTGGAAGGAGTGCCTTGGTTCTTGCTCAGAAAGGGTTAGTCATGGCGCCACTGGAACACATGATGTAGGTACCACTGACTCTTGCCTTGCTGCTGGGGACCTTGTGTTCGGGGCTTCTGATAAGGTGAGAAGGGAATGAGAGCTTGATAGTTATCAACAGCTGCCTTTGCTGGATCAATCACCAGATTTGTGTGTGTTGTTTATATACTCAAATGTAGGAATATTGTTCTGGCAAGTGCATTGCCAAGCTCACGTTCTATTTTCATGCTCACATGCAATTAACTTCCTAGAAATTTCAGGGAGGGGATGAAAATGTTGTGGGTTGTTTGTAACAACTGGTAATAAGCCATAGCTGATAAAGTGCGAAGTGTGGGCTGTTAAAGCAGGAAAGTAAGCCTGAGTTGGTAAGGTCAGCATAAGAAATTCAGGGTGTGTGTTGCTTTTCTTGTATATTATTCATAGAGAATGTTTCCTTTTTCCTTAATGGAACTGCTTTTGCCACGTGTGTCAATCCATCTTTAATCCTATATAGAAAGATCCATGGCTATATCTGATGAGAGCAGAATCTGCTCGTGCTTTTGGGACTTAAGATATCCCTTTTGCAGGTACCAGCTCAGCAGTTAAGCTTATTACAGTAATTCTGTTGTGCCATTTAGGTTGTTTCTCACCCTTCCCCCATTCAGGCTGTTCAGCAAGCACCCTCCAAGCAGGGTTGTGGAGAGAAGGGGAGGATGCTTTGTCACGATTACTGCCCCCTCTTTTAACAACCAAAAAGCAGTGTGTAGAGCTGCAAGGAGGGAGGATCCTCATCCTGTTTCTTGCAAGTGTGCATGTTTGGATTTTCACCAAGCTGCGTGCGATAAACCAGAATAAAACTTAACCACTGAAGACATCCCAGTTATGTTCCCGCCTAGGTCAAACGTGCCACTTGTTCCGTGCTTGCTCTGTGAGAGATCAGCCGGCGTGTTTACGTCCAGAAGCTCGGCCAGGATTACAGTTTTTAGTTTCAAGATCTGCTTTTCCCAGCAAATGTATGTGTAAGGCTGGAGTCAGGGATAAGCATCCCCAGAGAGCAGAGGATGGCAGGGCAGGGGAGGGAGAGATGGCTGCAATTCCTGGTTGTGCAGGGCTGCCTCTCCTCCCGACGGAGGGGATGATCCCATTCGAGCAATCAAGGGAATCTGGCAGTATTTTAGCAAGCCCCAAGACTTTGCAGATGACTTCTAGGAGGGTGGAACAGATTCCTTCTCCTGACCCTGAGGTGTATCTAGTTTTGGGGCCTGTGGCTGGGGGGAGGTAGATGAGAAAAACATGCTTTTGTTAGACCCGAGGCAAATCTGCAGTATGAAGGTTTCTTTTACTGAGAAGTGGAAAATGTAATACCGATAGATCTAAGGACCTGGGTGCGGCTGGCACGTATTTTTTTTTCTTTTCTTGAATTGAGAACTGAGACCAAGCAACTCCAAAACCAAATCCTGTAAAGCAGAACTGGTGAGTTAATATCATGTTGGGCTGTACAACAGGAGTGGTCAGGAACAGCTATTTTCAGATGATTTTTTTTTAATATCGTGATTTATTTTATCTATCTGTCTATCTATTATGGTACTACTGCTCTTTTTGGTGTTACATTACTGTTCTGCCTTTTGAACAAGGCATCTTGTCTTCTGTTTGTATAGGGGAAGATCCTTTCTACCGAGTGACTCCTTGTTCCCAAGCATAAAATTTCTCTACAGCCCCAGCAGCACTTTTCGCTTTTGAGGAATATGTAGTTCAAGTTTCCCCCGTCTTTTCCATGATTTTTTTAAGAGAAAACATACTGTTTTGTTCTGGCTGAATTTGCAGGTACATTTGCAGGAGCTCCGGTTTTCTCTTTCCGGACAATTTAGTGTTTTTTCACCTCTCACAAATAATTTGATTAACTGTTAAAACTGGAAGAGGCTGTTTGGCATTTATAAAACTAATGGAAAACTTGAGTAGCACATGCGTTATAGGTGATGGCCTCTCAAAAAGGGAAGTGGTGCGAAATCTGGTAATGTTTTCCTTGGTGACAAACCTGTTTGGAAGAGATTTTAAATCTCTCGCATCTGTGCAAATCTATTTTTTCAGGCTATTGGTGTTTTTAACAGGAATAGACTAGAGCAGGGAATTCCTTCCTCTCTCTTCAATGCAGTAGTTTGGTTTCTTCAGGGAACTTGTCTTTCAAAAACCACAGTTCGGTAACTGGGTGCGGTATCGAAGTTTACCACAGAAACTGCCAGAGGAAAAAGTATTTCAGCAAGAGCTAAATTCCGAAAACCCACAGTAAAACTCTTCAAAGTGTAAAAGCATTTAGGTTGCATAGTGAAAATGGAGAGATAATGAGGACTAACAGATGAGACATCGGGAAGAGTGAGTTGCTCATGCAGGTCAAAGCTAGGCTGGTTGTACTTCTGGCTTTGGTGCCTGAGGCTTTTAAAGTAATGTTGGTGGTGTGGAGAGGGTGGCACGGTGGTTCCTCCATCACGAAGAGCTGTCCTATATCTGTCAGCTCCACGGCTGTGCCTTCCCCAGCCCCGCACGTTTGGTTTGAGCAGTGGAAGGATCTTTAGTTTTGTGACTACTCTTTGTAAGTGGTAAAAAGGTAAGTCAGAATATGTGTTTGAACTCAAAGTATGTATCTGTTAATTGCATTGGTAGCGATTCTCAGGCTGCTGTGGAATAGCCAAGGCTTTGCGAGGTGCCGAAGAGCTGCGCAGGAGCTGCGAAGTGCATCTTTCTCCGTTGCATTTGTAGTCCCTGCCCAGGTTTGCTTATCCTACAGGGCTTTGCTCTGCCTTGAAGGCAGAAGCTTAGCAAACAAAATGCTCTCAAAAGCAAACTCTGAAGGTGTATCTCTTTCATAAGTAATTTCTAAATGAATACCGATTGTCGTTTCACTGAAGCCTGGGAGGGAACCGTTCTTACCTTTTTTTTTAACTACATAGGAGGGATTTTGCAGCAATTGACAGATGCTTTTTTTAATGTGCAGAAGAAGCAAGATTAAAAAGCAATTACTCTAGCCTGAGAGGACCGTGGTCCAGAAAATTCATTTTCCAAGTTGATGGCTTTTAGGCCGAGAAAGAAGGTAGAAAACAAATTTTAAGTACGAGAAGAAAATTTCTGCTGTACTTGTTGCTGTGAAACTTGAATTACTTTATTTATGGACACTTTGTGCCACCCTCCAGTGGCCCCTCAACTCCTCCCTGCTCCCTAGCAAATCATCTGCTGCTTGTCAATGTGTGTGTTCAGACCACTTAAAAAGCACTGTTACTGAGATTTAGATACCATTTGCATCAGATTAAGGATTTTTAACACAGGGTAACTGCTGCTAATCAGCCACTCTTATACACTGTTTTGTGAGCTAATTAAAGACCCAGGTGTCACTTTGTGACTTTGGCTTTTACTTGTAGTGAATTAGTCAAGTGCAAATCCATCCTGAATTCCTTTCCTCCAGTGTGTATATACTCAGTTGTCTTTTCTGGCTGCTGCAACAAAAAAAGAAAAGAACTTCTTTTTGCAGGAGAAAAAAGCTGCTGAATTTGGTGTGTATGGAAGATGACAGTAAAGCCTTGCTGGGAGTTTGAGGACTGTGGCTCCTCTGAACATGGCATATTGCCAGAAGAGTTGCTGCTGAACTTCTGTGTTTTACAGCCACGAGGGATTAAACTCCTTCCGGCACACAGATAGCAGGGCCTCTGCTTACTTGGCCTTCAGAGACCTAAGAAACAGTCCTGTTTGGTGCGACTTGGGAACAGGCTGCACCTCAGTTGGGTCACCGAGCTCCTCTGCAGACCCAGGCATGGAATTCAAGACTCCCATGGGGCAAGTATGCATTGAATTACTGTGCCATTACCTGTGTCATGCTGCTCTGGTGAACAGAGCTGCCTTCCAGCTTCCTCCTTCTTATTGGTAACTGTGGCACCAATGGAATTAGCAAAAAGGAGCATGTAAGACAATGCTAGTATAATAGCAGATGAGCTGTCTCACTTCAGCTGTTCTTAATCTCAGACTTTAATTGAGTATGAGAGGCTGGTGAGATGTGCTTGGATAAGTTTAAAAAAAAAGACCACACCAAACCAAAACCAAGAAACCAAAAAGCCTCACTGTGAAAGGGGAAGAAGGAACTGCAGCAGAGATTCAGTGTGTCAGGCTCTGCTTGCACTTCTGGGTGCACGAGGAGTTGGGAGGGACACAGCTGGGACAATGACCCCAGCTGACCAAAGGGATATTCCATGCATTATGGTGTCATGCTTAGCATATGAAGCTGTGGGAAGAAGAAGTGTGTGTGTGTCAAGTTTGTAGCAATGGCCTTTGTCTTCCCAAGTAGCAGTTACACACTATGGAGCCCTACTGTCCTAGAGATGGCTGAACTCCTGCCTGCCAGTGGGAAAGAGTGCATGTATTCCTTTCATGTACTTTTCATGCATATATGGCTTTTGCTTTCCCTATTAAACTGTCTTAAACTCAACCCACAAGTTTTCTCACTTTTACTTTTCTGATTCTCTCCCCCATCTCGATGTAGGGAGAGTGAGTGAGTGGTTGTGCGGGGTTTAGCTGCCAGCTGGGGTTAAACTGTGACACCCTATTAAGCAAGAGGCAAAAAAGCAGCATTTGATCTAGTTCATGAGGATGGTGACAGGCTCTTTGTGAGTGGCTTGTGACTATGAGGAAATCACATGTGAAGGTGACATCAGTGTGACATTATAAATCTTGCTACTCTTACTCCAGAAATGCTGGATGTGAGTTGAAGATGTAGCTGATGTAACTAAATGTGAAATGGAATGTTTGGCAGTTTAAAGTTTGTTTTCAGCTATTGTGCCTGTGCCTATCCTTTCTTTCCCTCTCTCCTGCATGAGATGTTATAACCTAAAAATAAAATGCATTGTATGGGGGGAATGGGAAACAAGATGGTATGACAGATTTCAGCTTTCATTGCATCAGTGGTTGCTCTGTGCAAGAGGTTTTCTTCTGGTCAATGAAGTCCGTTTAGGTCAGAGTAGTTCAGACCATTCATTGTGCAACTGAGACTGGGTAATGCTCATCTGCTCTCAGGCCTGTAATTAATGCAAACCCCAGATAGAAAGAGGAGATTGAGGAAGGTAAAAGGTTGTTATAATTTCTCTGAGGTGGGAATAACCCTCGTAGATCTCTGAAACAGAATGAATTTGTTTTCTATGTCACTATCCTTATGCACTGACTGGGAAAGGCCTCTTGGTGAGGTGGTGACGAGCTGTTATGCCATTGATTTAAAACAGTGATAGGTCACTGGCAATATTTATTCTGTCTGTGGTAGATGGATGACTTAATTGAAATAACCAGGATAGCTGTGTTTTTTTCCAAATGTTTAGAGAAGAATTTGAGTGGACAGGGAGGCTGGCGGTCACTTTTACAATCCATGACATGTA
>JBCJKH010026514.1:0-11460 GCA_039877255.1 Loriculus beryllinus
ACTGATTAATGCTTTATTTATGACTAAACCAACCAATTGTGATTAGCTCTGTACATGAATATGAAGAGGTCTTGTCTCTTCTGAGTTGTTTTATTTGTAATAATATGTACATTTTCATTTTTAATTAAGTTTATTTGCTCACTCTGTTCATAAAGTTATTCAAAACTGTATAATTGCAAATATAGCTATCATGGATGGCCTTCTGAGTAAGCTAGGAATCTAAAGGGCAATGTGCCCTTTTACTTTGCCATTTCTGTATGAAGGGGTGAAATGTTAGTTGAAAATACAAGAAGCAGATTCAATGTCAATATTCCTTCTGTAGCACCGTAAGCTGTAAGACCACGGGAGGCAACCTCTTCCAGGATCACAGCACCTTGCCCTCATGCAGGCATGGGGAAAGGATAGAGGTAGAATGAATAGGGATCTAAGCTGTTGACAAATTTTAGATACTGACTGTAAATTGTGAAAAGCATCTTTGTGTCTTATTTCTCTGGGATGAGCGTGTGACAACATGACTTTCAGCAAAACAGTTGAAACACTTTTGTTCACTTTATACATAAATACTTATACATAACATACATATTATACATAAATAAAACCTAAATGTCTTCACAAATTGCTGTGTGTGAAGTACTTGGTATCAAGAAAAATCTATTTTTTCTTTAGCTGTGGAATCTAGATGAACTTCATCAGTACATGTGTTCCAATTTAATCATGTGAAAAAATGGCAAATGCACATAGTACTTGGAAAAAAAATAGTCTCAAATTGGGTTCTTTAAGGTGATTGGAAATCCAGATGGCCAGAAACCTTCTCTTGTATTCTGGTAGAAGTTCACACTTCTTCCTACATATCCTGCGCAAGGTTCCCATTTTGGCATTAGGGATTGTAAGTTCGAAGACTGTCTCTGACACTGAGCAAGATATTTTCTGGTTTTTACTTGGTAAGTAAGTCCTGTTGTAAAGTATGCCACAAGATTAATCAGAAAATTCTTTTGCTTAATTCTGTGTTAATTGAGATAATTGAAATAAGTGTGCTTTTTTTTTTGTGTGTGTTTGTGGGAGAGAGAAAAACAAACTTAAGATGCTGTGAATGCAGGAAAGGGGCTCTGAGTGTTTAAATGGACTTTTAATTACCATTTCACTTTATAATCGTGTACTGACTGGTGGTTACTTATATCAGTTAGAAAAGCTGGTGCAGAGAGGACCACTAAATTCTAAAAATTTTAATTCTAAAAGCCATTGGAGTTCAGGAAGCAGAATTTCCCTTCTTTGCTCTTGCCTTGATCTGCTATTCTAAATGAACAGTCATGCTGTGTATATGTAGAAGCTTTCTTCCAAGTTATTTTTCTTGTAAGTGCTACGGATCTAAAGTTCATGCAAGTGCATGCAGTAGCAAAATTGTTTCAGGTGCCTCGCTGGAAATAAGCCAGATACTCTGAGATATATTTTTCCTAAGACTATACATCTTAGTGTTATGATTTACTGTGTAATGCTCACTACTGCATAATACAAAGGCTCTAGCGCTGGAATCAGTGTGAAATGCAGTGAATACATACAAAAAATAGGTGCTAATTTTAAGCTGGACGTTACCAAAGCTGAGGTGTGCGCTGAGAAAAAACAGTGACTTTTCAGGCTCAAAATAATAGACAGTATTTGCATTTAGGCAAACCACCTAATCATTACTGCTATCACCTAATAGTAAATTGTGTACCTTATATTAATGGCCAAAGGTTGGACCAGATATTATTATATTAATGTGCATCATAGAAAGACATGAAAATCTAATATCTTGCAGTTTCTGTTACAATGTTATCTTAAATTCCTAAATGTCCCATAGGCGAAGTGAACTGTGCTGGGACACTTTGGACCAGCAGGTGTCTTGTGCCATGACTGGATCATTGTAGCTTGAAAGTATCCAACAAAAAAACTTTACTAATCCTAGCAAAGCATAGTAAAATGGGCTGCAACTTCTGTCCAGGACCGTGGGTAAACACAGCAGTGCCTAACTGACACTGGCCTCTGGGATCCAGATTGTAGTAGTATTGGTGTTCAAGTAGTCTGTAAAATTTGTACAAAATCTAGGATAGGACATGCAACAGACTTTCTGCAGTTAAATGAATTAGGAGCTGGCAATCAAGGTGTTGAAAATGATTTTACACTTCTCTGCTTGTACATTTTGAGGAATTCAAGGAAAGCTTACTCATGCTCTATTGATGACTAAAAATATGAAAAGATTTATTACCTTATTTGCAAATATGACCTTTCCTAAACAGGCACACGGTGTTAAAATCTAAGCTACAGGCAAACAGTGCTAAAATCTAAGCTGCAGACTCAGATCTGTGTAGTTTTTAAGTATGGGATAAGGTAGCTACAGATATGATAATTTTTTAATTATAAAAGGTGTAGAAAATAGATCACAATGTGTTTAGTAAAACATGAAAAATTGTTCATCTTCATTATCTTTTGGTAGTTTTACGTTCTGTTTAGTAAATAGAAAAATCTATGTAATAATAGAAGTGTAGTTCTCCACCAACCCCGCCAAAAAACCCCAAAACCCTCAAAAAGCCATGAGGGGACGGATTATCAGGCTTCTTACACATGGAGACAAAGGTGTTCTTTAATGGAACCACTAGAAGTCATTTGCTTTCTCAACATTACTTATACATGTTGATAGCTGTTAGGAACTCCAAACAGTGTGTACTTTAAATTTTACAGTGCTTCATAGGCTATAAAATAAACATGGTATATACCTTTGGGGGTGAAAAAGTAAATTTGCTCACAAGTTCTACTTATTGATTGATCTGCAGAAGATCACTGCAATGATCTCTAGAAGACAAGAGAGGGGAAAAAAGGCTGTAGAGGTGCATTGAAAGTTACTTATTGCAAAAACATGAGATGTATTGCTGTCCTCTAGCCTTTGGATTTTTCATTTGGAATTCAAAGGACAGCAAAAAACTTTCCATCTGGCCAGTATGTGATGAAGCATTTTGTCTCATGCTTGACATATTTATGAATAACGTGTATGTGTTGGGTATTTTGCAGGAGCTTCAGGATGGCATTGGGAGACAGCAAACTGTTGTCAAAACATTGAACGTAACGGGTGAAGAGATTATTGGGCAGTCCTCAACAGCGGATGCTAAGGTGCTGAAGGAACAGCTGGAAAGTTTGAACAGCCGGTGGCAGGAGATCTGCAGACAGTCAGTTGAGAAGAAAAAGAGGTAGGTTGAAAGAGAGCAAAAATAAAATGAAATTATTTTTAGTAATTTTAGATTTGCTCAAGTTTTATATATTCAAAGAATCTCTCAACTTGTGGAATTTTCATATTCATAGCAGTTTATCAGTAATTAAATTTTGCAGGCACTGTCATTTGTTTAATTCTTCTTTTCTACCTTCTCCTGTTAATGACCACCATTCCTTTCTGTACTCCACATTTTTATAATTTCACTTGTAATATTTAAAGAAACCAAACCAGCATGTTACTGTTTGATTAAAAGTAAAACAGATTGGAGGTTCATTTACAGAATTTACAGTTCATTTATCATCTTTCAATTTGATAGTATGTCATTAAAATATATCTCTGTAGTTCTAATAATACTTTAGCTAATTGATACAGTTAATCCTAATCTTGTTCACTTCTCATCATTAAAGCTATTAGCATCTACATTTCATAGGTTGGATAAAAAGCATGGACTGGTTCATTTAGTGTTGTTTATAATCACTTTTACATCTTTTTTTTTTTTTTTTCTCATGCAGTCACAGGAAGCAAGAGTTTTTGAATTACAGATAATGCAAAATAGGTTTTATTTCTTTAAAAAGGGAATTTCCAACTAAAATGCTGTTTATACTAGGCTTTATACAACATATATTCTTAACCTAGATGCTAGGCCTAAGTTAAAATGATATTCTGCTTTTAGATACAGTCACCAGTAAAGCTTTCTTCATGCATGTTTTTTAAAACCCAGAATATTCCTTATAGAGTTACATTAATGAGTGCTATACATGTACTAGAAGAACTAGTAGAGTGCAATAGTTTTGTTACCTCTGATATGTCATGTACCTCTTTTTGTTTTAGTGTGAGGGAGGAAAAGCAGTTAAAATGTTCACTAGGAGTGGTAAGGGTCTTGAATGGTGGTTATTGAGTTTAATCATGATTAAAGTTTCACTTTGAACATGTTAAAAGGAGGTGAAACAAGTAAGCTACAGCTGTCAGAGCCTTCAGCAGTGATTTAAATATTTCTTTCTGCTGCATTTCCAGATGTTGATGGTGGTGCTACTTGCTACAGAAAGGAGTCCATGGCCTTTATTTATCACACTAAAAGCTGATCTTTTGTACAATGGAAGCTCATCTGTGTTTCCAAGCCTTAACTTGTTATCTAAGTACTAACACAAAACAATAACACATAATTTGAATAGTACTTTTACAACACAGAAGAAATTAGAGTTTGAGCTTTGGCTGAGAATAAGAAATATGTTCCAGTTCTAGTGAAGATTGGTATTCTTCATGATTTCTTCCTTCATTTATCAATAGAAATGTGTATCAGAATGCTGCTTTACCTCAAGGCAGTGCTAGAACTATATGGAATTTCTTGGCACATTCTGTATCTTAAGGAAGCCTAGGATCAGTTATATTCCATAGACGAAGGTTTTACATTAAACACTTGCACATGCATCCCTCTTTTTGGTCTGTTTGGTTTGTTGATCAGTTTGTTTGTTTTTCCTCTGGAATGACAGCTTGTCTAATTTTGAGGACAATGATTGCAGAGGCCTCAGTTGGTGAAGTCTGCATGAATAAATGCGTTGCTGTAGACGGAATAAAGAAAGTGCTGTACTAAACTGTGATAGATGGTTTTGATGTACTCTAGCAAGACCTGTGTGTGTCAGAATGGAGGAGCTTGCACTTTAAGTCATCGCCTGGTCTTCCCATCTGTGTAAAAACCAGAGAGCCCTTTTGCACCCAGATCTTGAAACAGATCCTACCTTCAGTATAGCTGATGGTTCCCAGTATATGCTTTTTCTTCTTTCCTTCGTCTTTTCACTTTCACAGACTGGATTTTCAAAGAAAAGAAAGCCTAATTAACAAGAATATATGGTGTGCTCTAGCTAGGTCTATCTGCCACGCCGTCTTCATATAGCCTGTCATAGGTGTTATAGGATTTTAATCTCTTTTATGCTTTGGCATCTTAGTTGTTCAATAGTTGTCCTAATTTGATTTGATATAGTTAGGTTCTCTCCTTTTAGGACTTGAAACCAATGTCACCCAAAGAGCCTTAATTTTTCATTAAGAACAGAGCATGGAGCAAGTAAGAATAGTTGAAGGAAGTGATAACTACTTGCAGTCCAAAAAAGCAAATATAGCCATGACATTGTGTATTGCATGTGTTTGTACTATAGCAAATTTTATTTTTTTTCAGAGTAGGTTTAATTGACTATTTGTCAAACAAACTCTTAAGCCAGTGTGCTTATATTTGGATGAGTTAAGTTTTAGTAGTCCTTTAATATTTCTCTACATTTCCTAAAACTTAAAATGTTCATGGTTAATAGATTTTTGTGATCAGAAAGGGGATTCTAAGATTTTAGTGTGAGTCTCTTAATTTTAGGAATGAGAGAATGCAACCACAATTTAAAACCACAATTTAAGAAGGTAATATTGAAGAGAAAATAGACTGAGTAGAATATATTTTTCATTTAGCAATTTAAAAGAAAAATATAAGTAGATATTGAAATTTAGAACCTTCTGCAAATCAGAAAACTGATTCTAAGTATTTTAATAGATTTTATGTTTTATTCTTTGTAGTCAATACATTGTACTCTGCTTTGAAAGCTGATTCTCAGTAGCTCAAATAGAGTAGAGATCAACTGAAATTCTGTTTTCTATTACATTTTTTTGATCAGCACATCTTGAGATAAAGGAAGTGGGAAGAAATTAGCAATTGAATGGATTCCAGAAATGAAATCTGACAGTGATTTCAAATTCAAGTGTAATGTGCTAAGCGTTATTTAAATGGCAAAGAAATTTTATATGCTGCAAAGTTAATTTTTGCTATTGCTTGCCAAGATAATTGATTATGATAATCCTGCACATTTACAGATGGGGCATAAACACTCTATTTTAGACAAAGTTCTCAAGCAAAATTCAAACATACTCATCAGTTAGAGGGGGGTAAAAAGTTTACAGCTGTAACAGAAAACAACATAGGTATTTTTGTAAGTTGCATGAATGTGAGAATTTATTTGGAGACAAGAGGTGTATGGTGACATTTCTAAGGATGCCCATGACATTAAGCTCTCCAAGGTAATGAAATGCTGAGCTGATACAGGTAAACTCCGAAACCGAGTGAATGGACAACAAGCAGCAGATAATCTTCACCACAGACAAATGTGAGGTAATGAATATTTCAGAGAAACAGGCTCTACCATTTTTACATGATGCTGAGCTTGCAAATGGCAGTTACAAATCAACAAAGTGATCCTGGCGTTATCACCAACAGCGTTTGCTGGGGATGGGGGAGTTTTACAGAATTACTCGTCAGTTTTCCTGAGGATGCACTATTAAATGTTCTACTATTTATTCTGTATGAGAATATAATATTATCACAGCATTGTTAGGGAACACAGTAAATTCAAAACATATCTTGTAACCATCATGAACCCTGTTCTTGTTTGGCTTGAAAAGGAATGATTGATACGTGATTCTACGATTTTCAATGTTAACTCTGCTTTCATAAATAATTTGGAATAAACATGAAATCACTTTCATCATAAGAACTGTAAATCAGATCGGAACCATGATATTCTATATATAACTGAAACTGATCATAGGTTCACTAGTTGTTAAAATAGTCTGTCAGATTTAATGAATGAGAATTATCTGGACATAAAAGGGCAATTTAATTAAAAACAGTAAAGAAAGCAAACTAAATCTCAAAACAGTTTGAAGAACCTGTAGTGCTCTTCAGTAAAAAGCAAACGTTTTTTAATTTTTAAAAGGTCAAATGCTGATCCTAGGCAAAGCACAGACTCAAATTTTACTTTGGATACTGAAAATCAAGAGGTTGTGCTTGAGTTATGTTTGCATAGGATGTTATCTTTCATTGCCTTTATGTAAGAGTTTCAAAGCTCTAGCAGTTTGGATTCAATTTTTAATGTTTCTGTATCTTGCAGTCTAATCCACCCAGCTAAGAATTAGATGAGAACGTAATTTTAGCACATGTAGTCATTTCATGTTACTGCAAATTTTGGAACAGACCAGGCAGTTGAATTAAGTAAAACTTGATTGAAAGTGTAATACACTGATAGATAGCAAATTGGGAATTTAATTGAGTTTTTGTTAACATTTTGCTTCAAGCAGCATGTTTTGGAGAAGTTCGATTTTGTGCTCTGGGACGGCATTACTCAAACCGAAAGGGAGACTTTGGAGACTAGAGGAAGTTTCAGTGGCCCCTTGAATATATGCTACTAACCCCAGACAAAAGAGGGGGGAAAAGTATATCTCTTCTTCTTCATACCCTAGTAATCATTTTGAATACTGCACTATCAGAAGGTCTCTGTCTTATTGTCCCCTGAGATGCATCCGACCATATTACGCTGTACTTGTCTGTTCTTAGTCGTGCCACTGAGACCATCAAGCTTGGGATAACTTAAGGAGGCAGTGGCTTGCTATCAGGGTGTGCGCTTGAGTGACTGTGTGGTGGCAAGCCTGACGGCTGCAACTGCAGCATGATGCTGTGCCTTTGCTCCCACTGCAAGAACACATAGGCCAGGAAAAACTAGTCAAGGGAGTACATATCAGGAGGAGAACCAGCATCTCACATAGCAGCTTAATAAGATAAAGCCTCATAAATGAGGTTGTTGACAAACTTGTAACAGTGGTACTGGCTGGTCTTTGTATTTTCCATCTTTGTTAAAAGTTTCTTGTGTAATTTTTGAAACTAGATGCCCAGGAATTAGATTCCTTTTTTGTTTCAGGCGTAATCAGTTTGAGTTTTTATTCATCACAATCTGACATTTGTTAAAATTGGGGAATGAAAGGGAATTTTTCATTATTTTAACTGCAAATACATTTGCACTTTTAATGAGCTTGAACCTGCAGATGTTCACATCTCTACTCAAGTGAGTTTGAAGTAATTATGGAAAGAATGACAAAACAAAGGCTGTTTACCTAAATTCTTTAAAATACTTTTCAGAATATAAACCCACCACCTTTCTGTTATAAATAAAAATAATTGTTATAAAAAAAAAAATATTTTTTTTCATACCTTACCTTCATTAAACTATTTTTTCGGTTGGTTTGTTTCATTGGTTTTGGGTTGGGTTTTTTTTGTTTGTTTTTTTGTTGGTTGTTTGTTGGTTGTTTTTTTTTTTTTTCATAACACAGTAGCTACTAGTGATTGGCTTCCTTCACTTAAAAGCTCAGTATATCGAAAGCTGTGATTAGCTTCTCATTGAAATTTAAAAGCTAGCTTAGGGTGAAGAGATTTCACTGATAATTAAGTCAAGAAATACATTTTTTCATTCCAACATAAAGTTAATTATGTATTGAATTTTTTCTCTTTTTTTTTTTTCTGTATAGATTTCTTATGGTAAATCACAAAAAATGAATCACTCTGGTATAAAATTGTACTGTGTTTACAAGTGTGTAGCTAGCCTTCTTACTGTTTAGTATTTGCTTCTGACATTTTCTTGTGATATTGTCCATTTCAATTATTTTATTTAAAGCTCCTTACCCAAATGAAGTGTATTTGCACATTTTTTAGAGAAGGAGAAGAAATTCCTTCTTTTCTAGTAAATATTTCTCTAAATTGTTAAGTTACTGTTTTGGTAGCTTCTTAAATTCTCAATATCAGTTACTAAATGCACTAATTCCTAATCTTAGAAATACCATAAATACAAAATCAACAGCTGAATGTTAAAAAAATAAATAGACACCAAAACATTATTGGGAGTGCAAGTGGGAATATGAGTCACAAGTGCAGATCTGTCCTACTCTTTTGATTGCATATTTTCTTTCTCATGTCGACACCTCCCAAATAAGTCTGACATCACTTGTGTGCAGTTACAAACTAAACATCTGATGTATTTCACAAACTGTTTACGGGTTGCTATGGTATTGGTATCACATTATTGACTATGGAGAAAATACATGAGCTACAATATGCATTTCATATTCTCATATGTTTCCTAGAAACTGTAAATGAAAAAATAAGCTTACTTAAAATGGGTCATGAATGTTTATGTAATAGTTAACCATTATAGCTAAGTAAAAAAGTCTGCCCAGGGTATTCTGTGGACTACCATAAGAATTTGTTATTGCTTCAGTTTAATACCATTAGGGAAACTAATCCCTAATTTATGGAATATCATAGACAAACTAGTATTAGGAAAAAGAATTAATTCAATTTAATTTGCTACTCAGTGTTAAATGCTGAATATTAATACATTCACTTCCAGGAGTATAACGTATAAGGCTCATATTTAAGCAGTTATGAAGTCAGACCAAGGGACCTTGTAAATTTAGAAATGCAAACAGAAAGCTGACATGTTTTAATATGGAAAAAACAAAGTAATGCGCATAAGAATAGCAGGCATGTAGAAGACCAAACATTACATATGAAATTCTGTATTTCCCTGCTATAGTTTGAGAATTTTCCATCAAACAAGATGGGTTATATTTCAGGGTTATCCATTTGTGGACAGAGAAGCAGTTTAGATAACTTTTTTAGTCTTTGATAACTTAGGCTGGTTTAGAAGTATAAGTAGTATTTAACAGCATGCATATCTGTGCTGGAAACGGATCTGCTTGGCTCCATAGGACCAGCTGCTGAAATGACATTTTATTACTCAATCACTTGCATATATAGCAAGATGTACTCCCAACTGCTTTCTCAATAGCTGCTCTGTCCATGTCCAAGTCAACTGGTGGGTTATTCTCCTTGTTCCAATTTGTTTAGGCTTTGATTTGGAAGTCTATACTCCTTTAATACACGTGAACTATTAATGTCATTGTCACCATGAATTTAAACACCTAGAAATTACATGTACGTATTATTTTAAATGTAATCACAGTGATAGAAATCAGTTTGTTCAAAAGGTGCAATCAGTCATCAAGTTAAAACTTTTTATTTGATTGACTGGTTCAGCTAATACAGACAGTGCTTTATGTTAGTGGCTTGCATAATATACTTGTCATGCAGGATGTTATTTATAATAAAAATAATGTTCTAGCAGGCCAAGAACAGTAAAAGTAAAGTAAATTATGATGTGTACCTCCAGCTCTCATTAATTTCAGTGGACCTTTTAATTACTATACTACATACTTTTCCTGACTAGGGTAAGATAGTAGATCTTAATGGGTTTTTGTTTTTAGGCTTCTTTTTTCTGAATTCTGAAACCCTTTTGTGCATGTATGTATCTATCTATCTATGTAAAATAAACCTGTCTAAATGAATTCCTGGAAAATCCTAGATTGAAAACATCCCACATAGCTCATATAATAAAACTGAATCCTACTGATCAACATTTAAATTAGTCATCAAAGTAAAAATACTTCCTTCATGACTAGGAAAAGTTTTAAGTGTTTTAAGGGCTCGAGTTAAACTCATAAGGGTGATTAAATTGACAGTGCACTTAAGGCGAAAAAAAAATCTTGCCAATTGCTATCTCTTCTAGGATACAAGAAATCTTTTTGATTTCTCATTCAAAAATATTATACACTCAATAATTTTGCTCTCAGATGCATTGAGTTGAACACTATGCCTTTTCTGTGCCAGAATTAATGTATTTAAAGCTGTATTTTTCTCAGGTTTATTCTTAGGGTAACATCACATAATGCCTCTACTGAGATATGTGCTTTACAACTTACGCTTGCATTTCCAGAAATCCTAGACAAATCACAGTTCCTGAATGCAGTCATTCAGGTTTCCATAAGAAAATGTAAGACAAAACTGGGAAAGCAGGGCTGTTGATTGGATTCTTTTGCTTTTTATGGTGTTCACTTTTTAAGGTATTTCTATTAATGTAAGCATATGTGAGTGTATATATATGCATGCCTATATTTATGTGTATATATACGTGTGTATGTATATACATATGTAAAGACATACATAGTTTTAGAGTTTGGGGGGTTGTTTTGTTTTTACAGTACAGATTTTCTCTTTCTTTTTCTTCTAAAGAACAATTTAGCTCCAGTGGCTTGTGTTTGCTTAATCTCTAGACAGTTACTCTTGAGTAACTTGCTTATGAACTTAAAAAAGAGCAGTAGTGGACTCATATGCCTAGCAAATACTGGAAGATAGAACATAGTGTGTTTAGTGGTGGATTTAGCAGTGCTAGGTCAGAACTCAATGACCTTAAGACTCTTTTAAACCTAAACAGTTCTATGATTCTGTGACCCTTGGCTGGTACCATAGAGTTCTTTTTTCTCATATCAGTACACACTTGGCAATAAGCACCTAAGAGTGCTCT
>JBCJKH010026522.1:0-31595 GCA_039877255.1 Loriculus beryllinus
TAGGCCCCCTTCAGATACTGGAAGGCTGCTCTGAGGTCTCCACGCAGCCTTCTCTTCTCCAGGCTGAACAGTCCCAATTGTCTCAGCCTGTCTTCATACAGGAGGTTCTTGAGCACCCTTATCATCCTCATGGCTCTCCTCTGGACTTTCTTCAAACAGCTCCATGTCCTTTTTATGTTGAGGACACCAGAACTGTACATAGTACTCCAAGTACTGTCTCAAGAGAGCAGAAGGGCAGGATCACCTCCTTCCTGAAGTCTTCTAAATTGAATTAATAATACATTTTCTATGTCAAGCAGTCCATTGTTTCTGCAATTTTAGCTTCATCTAGATATATAAATCGGAGAGCAAATCACTTTTCTAGTCATTTAAAGTATTGCTAGAATGCTATCAGCATTGGATTTGAGGTCTCAAGGACTGCATTTTTTTTTTAGATTGCCAAGCAAGGTTACAATGAAAATATTATAGCAATCATAATTAACTACATGTATCCTCAAAAATATATATATACACATATACATATATAAAAAATTAGTTTAGCACTGATGCTAATTGGGAGGAAAGGTCACTAGAAAAGGAATTCAAAAATTAAGGTCTTCAAAGGAAATTTTTGTTAAAAGTTTAACATGTTTTTTGTAGATGATCTAATATGCCTGTATCACTATTCCCAGATGAGAAAAACAAGACACAAGATAACTGACTTGGAGACTTTATGCAGTGAGTCACTGTAGCGAAGTAGGATTTTCAGAATCTTGAAGCCCACTCTTTGTACTAATCATATTTCAGACTCAGAAAAAATAATAATAATAAAAGTAATCCATAAAGCCATATGTTATGATTTTCTAAAATTAAGGTAGAAGAAAATTTTGATTATTTTTAGTCAATACTTAAAAAACCAGGCAAAATTTCTTTAACCATTTCCCGCTAAATTCCTTCAAAATATGACGGAGAAAACAGGTGGCCTTCTGCTTAAATCTGATTGTGCTTAATTTTATGGATCTGATAAACCAACTGAAACATCAGTTAGAATGGAGGGGTACTGGCAGGACTGAAGGTTCCTCTCTGAAGTTATCTTTGTAATCTGTTGTTACATTTTACAACAGAAAGCTATATGCTTGCATGCTCCAGAGGGTAGAAATTGGTGATATGAATATAGGTAAAGAAGGAGTTCCTGGGATAAGCAGCAGGACCTAAAAACAATGCTTCTTTGAAGATGAGAGTTAACACTATAAACTGAATGTGAAAATCATCTGGATGTCACTGAGCAGCACAGTTGTGATACCTCAGTAATTAAAATTAGTAGGCCAGTGTGTTTCCTTATTTGGAATAGACTAGAGTTTAAGGGCAATCTTTAGTTGTAATTCTTAGCAGAAAACACTGCAACATTCTATCATAGAGTATACACTTTTAGTCCCCACCAAAATAAAAGACAGTCTTCAACAGTGCTACTACTTGTATATTCAAAAGTGTGTGAGATAGGAATATGACCAATTGATGTCAGCAGGCCTTAATATTTGCCACTTCTTACATTTACTTTCTTTAGCAGAATTACTTCAATTCTAAAATGATTACACTAACACATTACTTTTTTGCACCTCTGCACTTCCTAACATGTATGGTATTGTTCTCAAGATAATTTCCATTACTGACATTAAATAAGAAAACTTAGGAAATCAGTTATGGCTGAGGTTATTCAACAATTAACTTGTCACAGGTCATCTCAGGTGGACATTCCAAATATCAGCACTTTGATTTTAGATGTGAGATCTTCCCTTTGCCCTTTCCTTGCTTCCCTTTCCTTCTCCCACCCAAAAAAACCCCTCCTTAAGAATGCTGTCATCCCGATCTTGCTGGTTTTGAATAATCAGATGTTAGTAGTCTCCTCAAGATTTCCCAGAGATCACAATTTTCTGGATAGTGTGTAGAGAAGACAAATTTTCTCACACACAGGTATAGTGCAAAACAGAGTCAGTCCTAGCCTTCTACCTTTAATTTCCAATCATTTTCTTTCATGCTTCATTATTTACAGATTGTTGTCAAGGTATCTGAGGATAAATCTAAAGAAAAAAATATAAGCAACAATAATACTGAAAGTCCATAAGTCTATTACTCCAATTTGAAAGGATGCCAGATCCAAAATCAGAAAATTATTTTGAAAATTATTTCGCCTACGAAAAATAACAATTAAACCCCCTTTTTTTAAAAAAAAGAAACAAGTTAACTGTATGAAAACAATCCAGAATCCATATGAGTATTACAGACGTTTTTGCAGGTATATAATTAAATATATATGTACATTGAAATGATAATTAAAATATTGTTTATATATGTACAGTTGCATACTTAATCTACTAATTTTATTATTTCATACCTATAAACTGAGGATGTATTTCAATTTCATCAAAATAGTTGAGAACAGTCTTATCATCTGTGTTTAACTCTCTGAAAACATTCAAAGCTTGCAGGAATCGGTCCTGGGTATAATGAGTTCCAGCAACAATGCTCTCTGGCAGATTTATTATTCTGTTTATAAGGAATTCATCAGATGCAGTTAATGAAATAACAAATTCTGTGAAGAAGAACACATTATCAGTGCCCATAGATTTTTATTGTCTTATCTTTCTTACATATTTTAATAATAAACGTTAAAACATAATCCAACATAAATTAATGTGACTTGTGTATATCTTCATAAAGAATTTAATTATCAAATGCTGATATTCCATTTCTCCAGTTAGAGCAATCTAACAGTACTAAGAGACGTGTCTATAAAGAGGCTATAAAGAAAACTCCAGTTTCACTAAATCGTTTCTTAGCACTATCAACAAGACTAATCCTCCAGTAAGCAGCACAAAAACCTGAAGAACAGCAATGCAGTGCTGTCCACATTTTCTGAGAAAACTATCATACAACCAATACATATAGTAAAAATAGGAGGGGGAAAGAAAGATAATATTATGAATGCAGCAAGTGACACTGCGCACTTGTCTGTCAAGTCACCAAAAGTTGTCACTCTGTATTTTGATTTTTAATCTCACAAATAATAACTGTTATCAGCCAACAGCTGACGGCATTTTCACAAAAAAAAAACCAACCCAAAACCAAACACCAACAAACCAACCAAAAAGAATAGAATACCCACAAACTGAACCCAAACCTTCCTTCTGGTTAATTGTTCACTTTCAAATAAAGGGCAGCAGCATTACATGAATTAGATATTTATTCTGTGTTAAATATGAACAGATGGAGTGTATTTTAGACTCCTCGTTGGTGGCAGCAGCATTTGAAAACTCCTCAGTTTATTTAAAAAGAAATCGATCAAACTTACCAGGTGTGATTAATGTATCATATTTGGGTACTTTGCTTTTTGCTCCTTGTTCATCTTCACTTTCCACTAAAACAAAAGTAAGAAATGATTGACATTTTAACTTGGAGCAACGCTATCACTATATTTCCTAAAAATGTGCCCAGTACAAACACAGGTTTGTCCATATTCAAATAATACTAATTGTTGGAAACCATACAGAGGATTCAGTATGTAATTCATGCTGCCACCCACCACAGAATTCTACTCTAGGACACTGATAATTGTTTGCCTATACAGCGGAAGTATACACATGAATACATAATTTTAAAATGTGTCCAACTTTAAAACTGCTGTCCTGACCCTGGCCTCTCCTCCTTGCAAAGTACATTATTCTGACACAAATGGAGACAAGGCACAGAACAGTGAGTAGAAATATTTTACAGT
Organism: Loriculus beryllinus; assembly: GCA_039877255.1. Lineage (NCBI taxonomy): Eukaryota > Metazoa > Chordata > Aves > Psittaciformes > Psittacidae > Loriculus > Loriculus beryllinus. Next base: position 3,752 of record JBCJKH010026522.1, read on the forward strand.
ATTATGGTTAAAATGGTTTCTGCCACTGAGTGGCTGCTGCTCTGAATACTCAGTAAACTGCCTGAAGAGAATCAGCTGAGCATGATAATTTACAACCCAACAGATTAAACTGAATAAGACTGTTTTCTGTTTTCCTTCAAATCTCACAATGTAGTTTACACATGGAGATAATTCTTGGTCCTAATGCATGGACAGTGGTTGCTCACAATTAGAAATGTATGTCACAGAGCTCCTCTGAAGTCATATCTACTGTAGCTGACCTAATACGCCGCTCTAACCTGGCTCATAAAACATACATTGCTGCCCTGGCTGGATCCCCTCAATAAGCAGCCCTTTAAAAGTTATGAAGAAATTCTGTCTCAGAGTTTGCTTGAGTAGAATGAATGTTTTTGCAGAACAAGAAAGTATCATCATATCTGTGCATTTACTGAGCACTTTACCAGGAAGTATGAAAACTATGTTGTGCTTAATTTAAATAATGTGCTTTATAATCCTTCTTACATTTTAAACATCATCCAAAACCAGTTTTGTTTTGTGTCCTGTGTTGCAGTCACTGCAATGCTGATGCACTTCAACTAATATGGCACTGAGAGCAATAATGATGACAATATTAGCAGAAATAAAAAACAAGGCAGCAATAAAAAAAAAAAATAAGCAGCACTACTTACAATTAAAAAGATCATTTGCCTGTTCATAGGTTTCTGGGAACCCATCTAAAACATATCCCTGATTTCTACAAGGCATTGATTTGAGCTTGTCCTTCATAAATTTAGTAATATACTCATCATCTAGTTGACCTAAGACACAAAGTAGGTTAATAGGTACTTGGTTTATAGCAAAGAGATATCTGAAATTATTTAATAACATTTTAATTAATTTATTGGAGAAACTTCTATTTAGACCCTCTCCTCCAAAAAAAGCAATTTCAGTTACTGTTTGTATATTACATGTTGTCAGCAATCTATGGAATATAAAAGCATAGGTACAATATAAAATTACATTTGTGTTTACAAGGTTATAAATATTAGAACTTTTAAGACACTAAACATGACAGTAGCATTTTGGGGTTTTTTTGTGGGTTTTTTTCTTCTTTGTCTATTTGTTTTTAAAATAATACCATCAGATTCTAATGGAAGCAGCAAAAAAAAAAAATATTTATAGGAAAAAAAAAGCATGAAATAGATTTTACAAGTTTCATTTTCAAATTAATAGATTGAGATATGAAGTGGTCAATTAACTTGGCTTATATTGTTACACAAATATGTGGGAGTAAAAAGTTTGTGGTTTTTCTCTCTGATTTTTTCTCTTTTTACAACCATTGACTCCATTTTTCTACTTTGTTTTGCTTTGGCTTTTAAAAGTCTTAAATATCTATAAACCCTTGTGATCATAACAGTATGTTACTATTTTAAAAGGCATTATTACTTTTAACAACAAATCAAGACATGCAGAGCTGATGCTGCCATAGATCTCATTACTGAAGCTTCTGGATTCTTTACAGATTCATTGCTTTAGAGCTACACAAGATCCAAATGAAGTAAACCTTCCGTGGTAGAATGCTTTTTTAAGGGGGATCACTTTATAACACATGGAAAATGTTAAGCACTAAGTCCAAACCTACATGACTTTATTTATATATAGATGAGAATTAGTACTTTCCAGTAATTGCAATTTTTTTAGACCTTTTTCAATCTGCAGGCTTTAAAATTGTTTACAGGATTCACTAAATACTAATTACACTGTAGAGATGGACAAAATGAGGTATAAGGTACTCAAAACCCACCACAAGCTTGTATGGCAGTGCACTAATTATTTTTCTTACTATAATATTTCTTTGCAAATTTGATAAAGATATTATTCACCAACTTTTATATAAATTATGTTCCTTATTCGAAGAAAAAAACATGTTATTAAAATCCAGCCAAGAATTTTATGCTTCTGAGTATATCATTGTTACTTATATATCAATAGGCTAAAAATAATTATATAAAATGTATAAAAAAGTAGAAAGACGGAAGTTCTACAACTAAAAAAAAACCATAGTGTTTTAAAAATATATCACTTTTAATAGACAATTTACATAGTGTAATTATAATGTATTTGATTTTTAAATAGGGTACAGATACATACAAATGGACAGGGCATGATTCTTGCTTATAATAGGAAGTAAAAGTTCTAAAGCACAGATCTATTTCCTGATTTTCCATTGGATAGGGTTGCACTAGCTACCTAAATGCCATCTTAGTACTTTGTGCTTCCTACCTGCGTTCTGCTCCATGTTTTCTTCTACTGCATCTAATAATTCCTGTGCCTCTTCTACGTTTTCACCCTGCTCCTCTTCCTCACCATCATCTCCTTCTCCCTCCTTTCCCACATTATCAGTGTCTAGTTCTTTAGGAGCCACAATTTCCTCCTGACAACAAGAACAGAAATAAGAACAGGCTCAGAAATTCCATATCCAAATTTGTTTTATACAAAGATGTAGTAAAAGAAAAAAAATATTAAACAATTCATTTTATGTAAGCTCCTGGACAGTGAGACACTGAACAACTTTCAGTCTCCAGAAAGAGTGTAGTGCCCTCTCCAGAGGTAATCAGAATGTCAAAATATATTTCCATTATAAAATAATGGAATTAAAACTAAGTTTTAAATTATGGCATACAATTTTAAATCACAGAAATTGAAATACTAGTAATACTAGAAAACAGCAACACACCAGATTTGCTATTGCTTCAGAAATCACATCTTTTGATTTAATGTGATGTAGCTTGTAGTGTTTGCAGAGTTCTTCAGCAATGGTAGATTTGCCAACCCCAGGAGGACCATGAATGAAAATTCTGAGAGACTGGAAAAAAAGGATAAAGATATAACATCATTCAAACAATAGGGATGTATTTATGTAAAAGAACACTCATTTTTACCATAACTAATGGGAAATAACAATTATAATTAAAACAGAAAATATATTTTAGTTTCATTAATTTGCATATTTCTCACTGAATATCTCCTGCATCATCCACAGGCTTTGAGGAACACAATTAATTTAAATGTACGATGTTACCATTGGAGAAAAAGTATGCTTCTATTTAGTAAACTCACAGAGTGTTTTGTGGTGGCACTATTAGTTTTTGTATGCTCAAAAGAGATGAAACACAAGCCTATAAACAGGACACAGTGAATTCTGGAATGAGGTGGCAGACACTCTACTGTACACTTGCCATAGCTGTGTTTCCCAGCTGAGATGGAGTTGCTGTCATTACAATGGTTATTTGGACCTCAGAAATTTCAGATCCATTCATATGTCTATATTTTGTACTGATTCTTTTCTTAATTAGATTCATATGTAGTTAGATGGAGGAGTTTAACCCAGTCACTGACTTGCATTCCTTCCAGAGGTAAACAAGCACTTTTAATGAATAACATTGAGCAATTGTAGTAGTATTTTGTTTTACACCTCCTGAACTTCTGTTCAAAGTTTGAACACAATTTATACATGCTGAACAGCTTGATCGTATCAATAAATATGTGCAGGTATTCCAGACTTTTTCTGGACCTTTCAATAACTTTCCCTATACATTTCAATACAGAAAATCTAAATGTTAAGCTAATACATTTAGAATTATTAATACATTACAGAAATTCTAAATGTTAAGCTAATACAAGAAAAAGCAAAGTTGCTCAGAACATTACGCAACAGAGTAGGGTAAAATGTATTGCAGCTGAATATCCTGGCCCACTAAATATAATGAAGGACACCAAATGCTCACCTAAATACTGACTATTATAAAAAAGTCTAAATAAAAGATACACTTATTGTGCTCTTGGAGAAAAATATACCAGGGATGCCATATATTGCATGCAGAAACTGGTTTCACAACAGCATCTCCTCCATCAGGAAGCTTACTTGCATTTAGAGGGTTTCAGTTTTAGGCATGAAAGAAAGAAAACTTAAGGATTATTTTTTTAATAAATATTACCTCTTTTTTAACTAGTTCATTAAATTTCCAGGTTTTATGTTCACTAAACTATATCAGTCTTGCATGTATTTTTACTTAAAGAAACTAAATCTTGTGTTTACATAACCATTTTATATAGACATTTCTGATGAAGAAAAAAGAAGGAAGATGCACTTTGAAATAGCATACACCGAACCATTACCAGTAATCCTCGACTTTGCTTGTATTCCTTGACAATTTGCTCAATGTTCTCCACCAGTCCCTCCTGAGCAACCCAATTAATGTTGAAAGACTCTTTCACAAGCCCAGATTCCATTCGCAGGTTGACAAGCAACATATCCAAATGCATTTGCTGAGGGAGCAAAGCTACATTTATTTACAGGCTTAAGCTATGCCTGTTAAAAAGAACACAGTTAGCTTAAACTAAAGACCAGAATGGAGGGGTGAGAATGGAAAAAATTATAGCATAAGGAAAAAAGTTTTGTTCACAAAGCAAAATAGACATTTTAAGCTTTTTAAAAAGATGTACATTTTCCATATATATTGGTATTTAAATATTCTCATGAACTATTAGAACATGAAACATTAAAAAAGCATTCTGTACAATGCAAAGATTTGATATAATTGCAGGGAATAACCTCTTTCACAAATTTACTAAGTACCATCTTCAAACTACCCAGTCGTAATTTGTTTATTTCTCCTATGAACAGTTTATTCCAGATAACTAGAAGAATACAAGATAATTTAGGTATGCTGTGTTCATCAACCTTAGTGACACCTCAATATTAACTTTTTTTTTGCTATTTTTATCATTTTGTGTAGGTTTTGTTAGAATGCTCTAGTATGCTCAGTGCTTTTCTAAATCAGGCTGTAAATCCTCAAAATAACCTCTTCTATGATGGTTAAGATACGAGTTAAACTCACTTTATATATTTTTAGGCATGTTTTAGAGTTTAATTTTTCTGGTGAAATAAAAAAAGAAATCTATATTTCATGTTATTATACTTATCCTTTCATTAAGTAATAAAAAGAAGGAAAGTACTGACTGTTAAGCCTTTGCTCAGGAAAGCATCTTCTGTCGGAATCTTCTCAGTTCTTCCTGTTCCAACATTTTTACTGATACACTATCAGAAAAAAAAATTACAGTTATCAAATCAAATTCTTAGAAAAAAATTGAACAGTATTTCTGTGTGTAAAATGTGCTTTGAATTTTAAGTTACACTAATACCTGAGAAATCGGTATACTGATTTGAAATAGATCAAAGAACAGTATATTAACGTCAATGTATGTTTAAACAGCTTTGTTTTGCTATATACCACTTCCTTTTTAGTACTTGCAATTAAACAAAACAAAACTAAACTAAACTAAACGAACAACAAAACCCCACAGCCCAAAACCACAGCCCAAAAGATTCCATAAAATTGTAAAAAATGATACAACAGATCAAATCTACATATTTTCCAGCATTCTGTCTCAAATGATGTCAATGAGTGGACATTAGTGAACAAAAGTTAAGAATCATAGATTCATAGGATGGTTAGTGTTGTAATTGACCTTAAGATCATCTAGTTCCAACCCCCCTGCCATGGGCAGGGACACCTCACCCTAGACCGTGTCACGCAAGCCTTTGTCCAACTTGGCCTTTGAACACTGCCAGGGATGGAACATTTACCACTTTTTGGGGAAAAGCAGGTAAGATGCTCTTTTCAGATACTCTTCTAATCTTCAACTATTTTCAGCTCAGAGACTTTCTAAACTATAAATAGCTAGTGTGTACTTAAGTAACTTCTCAAGGTGTTTCTCTCCCATGTACCATGGCTGGTACAGCTTCCTGCCAAGGTAGCTGTCTGCAGCTCTTTCCCTACTGGACACTTCCTGTCTCAATAAAAACTGTCCATTGACCCCTGCCCTCTATTTCCCATTTGAAAACAATCACATATCCATGAAAGCACCCAACTACTTTTCTTAGGGTGCCTAGCTGCTTCTCAACAGCTTTTGGTGAAAGACTACTTTGAAAGTCTTTGGGAAGACATCAGCTTGTTCGCCCTAATTCATATTTGCTATCCACATTAAAAAACTTCAAGAGGTTTCCCAAGTACTTTTTTGAAAGTATTTCTTGGAAAGTATTTTACAAAATTCACACACACTGCTATCAAAGAGATCACATGTATCTGGGTGTTCTTTCATTTATTAAAATAAAAAAAGCTTAAAGACTTTCATCATCTAATTACAGTACTGTGAATCCCATAACTTTCTTATGTAAAATTTGTCCTTAGGTTAACAATAATACTACAAGAGTTAATTCTGGAAATTCATGTCCAAATAATGTATTTTGTTCAAAGGACAGAAGTCTCAGAGGATTTAAAAATCTTTCTTATGTCATTACACAAGATAATTCAGGAAGACCTAGGAACCATTACTTTAGTAAAATGTATATTTTAAAAAACTTTGAAGGAATTTGAGAAAAAAAATTAAAAATGGAAGAATCAGATCTCTTACCTTTACTAGTTCTTGCAGAGTGTGCATAGATCCATCTATTGCAAGAATATAACGAGACTTGGGCCTGTGGTCTGCTACATTTTGTAACACTCTGGAACATAGCAAAGGCAGTCAGGGCCAGTATGTGCGGAAGCCTATGGGCTTTTGTTGTTGAATGCTTTTCAAAAACAGTGCAAAGAATTTGTAAAATCTTGCAGAACTTTTCAGAGTATGTATTTTCCTTAATAAAGAAGCACAGCTAGATATTTTTTGGAATTATTTGGAATTTGGAAAGAAGTTTAAAGGATAAAAAGCAACATCTGTAGAAGATACTAACTTAGCCTGTTGTAGAGCCCATGATCCAGTTCTGCTAGTTAACTGGTATCACGCTTTGAGTGAACTACTGCTAGTCATTTCTTAAAACCTTAATACAAGTGCAACAGTCAGATAAGGTTTCCATATGTCTAGTAGCAGGTCTAGTGCTAAAGAAACTTAAGTCTCTGACACAGTCAGAAAGGCCGAAGAATGCTCTTAAACCCACTCACCCCAATTTAAAAGCAACAGTACTGTCTAGTAGATTTGGATTTGCCATCTAGCCATGTATTAGCTATCATCCAGGGGATTTTTTTTTTTTTGATTTTTTTTTTTTTACTTACGCTGCTAAATCAAGAATATGAATGGTTGGAATAAAATTGTTTCCATCCCCAAAAATGGGTATTGCAGGCGTCTCACTAAGCCAGCCTCTCTGGAAATACAAACAGGGAGCAAAGTGTGGAGAAAGAGGTTACTTTTAACTGCAGGTAGAAAAAGGAGCATTTGTTTACTAGGCAAATCTGTATATTCAGGATTTAAAGTTCATTTTTTTGAATTATTAATGGAACTGCAGTAGGGAAAGAATTCTTGAGAAATACAGACTGGCAGCCTACTAAAAACAATAAACTTTTTTTTAATATAATATATAATATTTGCTTTTATTCAAATATTCTTTGATCTTGACACATTTTATTTTGCGTCCCAAATAAAAGAAATACTTGGAAAAAATATAATAAAATGTTGAGAAGAAAGAAATTATTCCTGATTCCATTAATATGACAGATACATTCTCACTGTAAAGTACATATGGAGAAACTATTAAAAAACTATGGAAAAAACTAAAAAACTATAATATAGACCCAAAAAAGTGGAAATCACTTCCACTGTATATAAAACACTTCAAGTGGATCAAATCATCAATTTTGTTTACAAGTTTATGATACCAAAGCTACCAAAAATTCATTAATTCAGTGTGGTTTTCCCCTAGAAATTAAAAGAACCTTCAAAAATAGCTGGATGTCTACCTTAAAAAAGTAGTGCAAGACTCCTTCCCCAGCTCCATATTGGTGTCCTGAGGCAACAATGTAAGTTGAAAATTTACGTTTGTTCTGTGAAGTAAAATCAATGAGAAAGTTTCAATAAAAATATGGTGCTGTAATTGGGATACTGGCTTACCCTGAAACAAGAATACTTGTGTAATGAGAATACAGAGTGTGTAAATTGTATCACTCAAAATCTGTGGCTCAGTCAACTGTTGCATATCCTGTAGTTTTGTAAGGCATATTGCTAAGGTTTCCTTCAAAAAACAAGCACTGGCCAATCAAAATTGATCTATGTTTGAACTGAAATTCTAAAAAAAAATATTGTGCTAAAAAAATTGAAAGTTAAGTAAATCAATGAAATGAACAGGATAACTCATGCTTTTACTTCCTGTTTCCAAGAAAAATAATTCTGAAATTCACTGAAGCTATTTTTCTAATTGTATTACATTGGCCTTCGACTGCTAAAGACATGGGAAATGCTGGAATGATGATTTTACAATTGTTTTACTTCCATTTTGATATACAATTAAAAAAAAAACCCCAAATCCATGAACTAAGTGTTTCCCTAGCCACACACCATGATCAACCCACACACTTTTTACTGACCATTGTTGCATAATGTAATAAATTTGCCTGTCCTGCCTTTTTACATATAACGTCACTGCTTGGATCAGTGTTAAGGATGGTTATACAAGGGGGAGGGGGGAGGAAGTTTTTTATATCATCTTAAAGAGAAAAACTTTCAAGAAAATATTTTAAATTAGGACCAGTCACTTTGAAATTTTAAAGGCGAAACAAAATTATTAAATAATTCTCATGTTGTGAAGGTGCTAGACATTGTGTATCTACATAACTATGTAAAAGGATCTGTATTTACCAGCAGAGGGAATAAATGGCCAGATTTGAGACCTACTTTTGTTTTGGTGAAAAAAAAAGAATAAAAAAATGCATTTTTTGTTATCATTTTTATACTGGTTCAGAAACATAAAACTAAGAACAGTGTCAGTCAATCTTTATGAAAGTAAAGCATCATATAAGGGGAAGACAAGTTAAAACATCAGTATATTGCATCTGCCTGTGTGTTTTTAACTCCCTACTCAAAAATAAAACTGTAGTAAAACCTATCTTAACTCAGTTGTTAATCTCTCAACAGGTTGTTACCAATCATAAGAAACATTGAAATTAGAAAATATTGCAGATTGCATAAGAACTCCCACATTCAGTTTGCTTGGTAGTACCATGACACAGTTTGTGCCCAAAGAGCAGTAGCTCCCATGATTGCTCTGGGCAGACTGCAAACATGCCCCCGGAGAATTTCCATCGCCCAGCAGGAAACTGCTTCTTGCGACAGCACAGGAAGTACTAGTCCTCATCTCCCTTAAGAAGAATGTAACACAAAGGATTTTATTCTATTTATCTTGCAGGAGCTTCTGCAGTAGCCAATTGTGGAGACAAACCACAGTTTGGCACTGAGTGCTATACTTCACTGAAATACAGAGCTCTGAAACAGGTTCAGTTCCTCTGAAAGTATTTATTTAGTGTCGCAAGTCACACATGAGAAGGTACTACTTGAGATGACTTGGAAATAAGGAATTTAAAAAATAAGCCAATTACTAGGCAAGTTCCAGTTACATGCAGCATGTTTAGTCATGAGTTCCAAGTTCCTGTGTAATATTCATTAAAGCCACAAGATGTCACATTCTAGCTATTATAATCAGTTCTAGGCTTTGATTGCTTCACGCTTGTTTGTTTTATTCAAATAAAACGTTTGAAGAGGGAAAAAGGTGTAAATTAATGGATACAGGAACTGTGGCTACACTGAGAACAGAGGTGGGAGATGAAGAGCTCTTCTGTCTGTGGTAGGCAGATGTTTCTCCAAGGATTCTGAATTTCACATGGCCCCAGAGTCAGTGAGTTCAGAGAAAAGCTACATAGCCTGAATGCTCTGCCACAAAGATAAAGAATTGCTAGTGGTAAAAAGCAAAGACTTCTAGCTCATAGCTCTTGCTGAATTTTGAGCAAAATCTGTGGGAGATACATTAATTCAGAGCAGTGAAATTTCGCTTTAAGCAACAACAGCCTTTGAATTGCACTCTGAACAGATACCAGGGCTAAGAAACTCTTCTAGCAAGAAGAGCAAGATCTTCCGCACACAGCTAAGAAGGCTTCTGAACCCTGTTGAGCTCTTTGCAGGCACACTGTCATTTGTTTAACACATGGCACATTCCCCAGATGCCACTGAACTTAAAAATGTGTAAGAATCATTATTCAAAAGTCACCAGCCATCACAGGAAGCTAATGTTGATCTGCTAGGAAGAACAGATGCTTTGGAGCCTTCCTGTTCCAAAATGCTGACAGAAACTAAAGAGAGGCAACGATCCCCTTTGATGCTGCCCCTGGAGTTCTGGAGGAAAAAGGCTCCTTTGAAAGGCTGACAAGAGGTATGTAGTGAAAATATTCAAATTGTTGTATATTGTTCCAGTGTCTTCTCAACAGACATTCCAGTGTGGCAAATATTTAGAAGCTAATTACTTTAATAACTTTGTTAACAGTGACTCATTGCTTTGGACTTGTCATAAAAACTGAGTCAGTGGTTCATCTGGGTGTTACTGGTGGCAGAAGCTGTTGAGAGGTTTGATGGAGGCTGTTTATAATCTTCATGGTTTTAATACTACAAGTATGAAAGCCATTCTATAGGCTTAAAACTTCAAGTTAGCACAGTAAAACTATTTACCAATTTTACTGACATTCTGTATAGCATTCTGTACTACTAAATCCATGTTAGAATAAAATACAATTTCTAGTGCTATTTTCTCAGCAGAGCATAAGATGACAAGTGTGTAATCAAATCCGACTAAAGGGTTTTTCAGCCTTCTATAATTAGCCTGCTAAATTTCTACAGTGGACACTAAATTGTATTTATTTTGGGAGACTGCTACCCCACAAAGAGAATGACCAAATGACACCTTCATCATACAACGCATTTCATTGTCTTCTAGTTTTCTTTCCTAACTTCCACAACACTCCATTGCTAATAGCAACAGCATCACTTTTCCTGAGTTGTGAACCACAGTCTGAGGCATGTATTTAATACTAGCTCTTAAATACAAAGAGAGGCATGGTCTGCTCTCTGGCAAGATTAAGACTCTAATCTGGTTGAAACAAATGAAGCTAAAGGAAGTGATTTTAAAACACATAAGAAATAATAACACATATTCTAGATACTCCAAGTAAGCTCTATAGCCATGAATTCAAAATGAATTATAGGGTGGAATACAAGTCAACAAGCCTTCTGATCCAAGAGCACAAACTATCCAGGAACATGCTAGGTGTGGCCAGAACATCTTCCAAGTATTCAGATGAGACATAATATTAACATAACTTGCTCATATTTAAAGATGCTGCTTTCCTTTAAAACTACACTGATATCCCTTCCCTCTACATTCTTTCATCCTTAAGTATTTCCCCAGATAGGCCTCAGCTTTCTCTCTGATACACCCAATGAAACAATATATTTTTTAAATGAAATTAGCACGATTTACTTATTACCTAAAGAATAAAGACAGAATTTGGGATTTGTATTATGCAGACACTTATGTTTCAAATGACATTATAATATTCTCTGTACTTGACATTTTATTAATAACTGATGTTACCGATATTGATGATATCCATACCCATATAAAAGAGTAAAATAGTCTTAAATATTAAAACTGTTGATAATTTCCTTTTCTAAGCTAATGCTCTCTGTAAGAAAAGACAAATCAATCTGTTTTTATAAAACCAGTTTTTACATACAGTCTTCCCAAGTTTGAGAATGAGTTTTTCAGCATTTATATGATCTGTAAAATTTGGATGAGCTTTTCTCCTGCGATAATCTTCATCAGTAAAAGCAATCTCAGGATCTTCCTGCAAAGAAAAAAATGTAGCTGCTATATATGTTGTAGGGCAATTATTAGAGGACTAAAAGGTTAAAATAACTTCTTCAAAATAGTTTTAAAATCTGTTTTAATTTTGGTTTAATTTAAATTCTTAAAATTTCTGATTCTGATACCTGAGGTTCTATATTTTGAAAGCTTCAATAGTTCAATTTTCACAGTAAGATTTTAAACTACTTTTTATATTTTAAGAAACATTAATTTTAATTATATATATATATAGCATTACACAAGTTTGAAAAAATATTTCTGTAACACTGAATTTGAGAACTGCAACAGAATACTACAAACCATCCCCCATGGCTTCTGATGATACTTACCATATATAAAAATGTATCTGTTTATCTCTCCAGACACTAATTTAAATATGTATTTCATCAAATATGTAGTAAATATGGGATTTTTTTATGACTGAAAGACACAGCATATTGTGGTTAACATAGCTTTAATGTCTCGTTCGAGTAGTTCCTAATGCCTGCCTATATCATCGTAGCCTAGTGCCTAAACTTAGAATCATAGAATCATAGAACAGTTAGGGTTGGAAAGGACCTTAAGATCATCCAGTTCCAACCCCCTGCCACGGGCAGGGACACCTCACATTAAACCATGTCACCCAAGGCTCTGTCCAACCTGGCCTTGAACACCACCAGGGATGGAGCATTCACAACTTCCCTGGGCAACCCATTCCAGTGCCTTATCAGTGACAAAATAAATTTAACAATTTAAATTGTCCAACAAAATAAATTTAACAATTTTGGCAGTAAGTTCAGAGCAAAAGGATCATGAGAAAAAACAAACTTGCTGACACTAGCTTCATTTGCTATTGTTGAAGTACATACTAAAATATTTTGCTTAATGTAATTTAATGAATATTTTCTATTAAATGGAAAGATTCAGTTTTAAAAAAATAATTCATGTTTTCATATTACTTACCAGGTCAGGGGGTTTGCTTTTTGCCCAGGTCATTATTGTTGAAATGAGGATGAATAACTTTTGTGTTTCGAAATGTTCTATTTCCATATGTAGGGCTGTTAAATGAAAGAAAAGGTTTTGATTTATTTTGAACTGTATTTCTCGAACTGTATTTTTGCTTTTACATACAGGACCTGTAAAGACATTTATACCATAATGTTCAATGGGATATGTATTTTTAAGGAAAATACTCTTTATTTGTGTTGGTATAAAATAATCAGGAAAGAAAAAAAAAAGAAAAATAATGATAATAAAGAATCAAATTACTGTAAATAAACATAACCTACAAAAAGCTACATATTGGGTGTGGGGTTAGGGGAAGAAACAAACTATTAATGTTTTTTGACTACTAAAGTACTGAAAGAAAATAAAAGTGTGGGATTTTTCATGACTGAAATATAAAAACTACAGAATTAAACTTCCTTATTTTAATTTAAAGCAAAATAACTAAATGTGGGTTATGTAAGTTATGATGTTATCCAAGTATTTATGCTACAAACAGGAAAGCATCATTTAGCTTAACTATCATATACAGAACAATATTGCACTGTCACCATAAAGAGATTCCAGATAACCATTAGAATTTGGATATAACAATCAGGAGAAAGACTCAGAAGGACCACTAGCAGTACTTTTTATCAGACTTCTAAGTAAAAATATTTTTTAAATAATAGCATAAAATATTGAAATATTATTAGAATATCACAGGAGCCAATATTCTACCCACCTCCCAATGTAAATAGATAAGATGATGGTTGATAGTTATTTAGGGAAATAACTGCCTACACTGATATGTTATTTTTTGGAGCATTCCATGACAGCTTTTCTACCTTATGAACGCTAGCATGAATTCCACTAACTGAACAATTCCTGTGGCATTTCTTCATCAAGGAACCCAGTTTCATATTACAGTAAAGTCTAAATCCCAAAGAATTTCATTATACATTTATGGTAAATTTTGATGGCTGTATAGCAACAAGCTTTCTGTTATAGTTGATGGCTATACTAACCAGAAGCAGCCCATATTGCTTCCTCTATTTGGTTGGCATCCTCAGTGATATTATACAAAACAATATCACACTCAAGCAAGTGACTTAAGAGCTCTTCTCGAGAAGCCACCTGGAGAAAAAGATTGTTATTATCTGTCATTAAGTAAAAAAAAAGGGAAAAAAATACAAAATTTCCTTCTTTCTGTTCTGTTCAAGTTTAATTTACTGGTAGCATGTATTTTTCTAACATGGATGTCAGAACAATTCATAATACATGTATCAAATTTTACAAATAAAGTGATGAAATGTAAATTAAACGCTGAAACTCCTAATTTACAGTACACATTAATATAGTTCAAGAAGATGCACAATTTTTACTGCTATTTCAAGATTCATATTTTCAGTGCAATTGTGAGCATCAAAAAAAATAACTTTTATAGTCATTCTAAACAAGCTGGCAGAATGGAGAAGACATAAAAAAAAAAAGTCCATTTCCTTGCAAAATTGCATCCTGTAATTTCTGTTGCATTCCTTGCATCCCTTGAGCAAGTCCAACAAACACTTTGGAGAAGAGCAATGATTAACATTAAATTCCATCAGCCATAAATTAATGATTGAACAGCTCAACTGTATAGAGGTTTAAACCAGTATTTTTCAAATCTTTGACGAGATTCTGGATAATCAATTTGAGACAGAGACAAGTTTAGTTTCAGAAAACTAAAGCAATAAGCAACTACATTCTTAAAAGCAAGTCTCTTTCAGTTAACTAAACTCTGGACATATCTTTATAAAAAGATCTAAGTATTCAGAACAATTAGCTGCTAGTGAAAGCTGATTTTAGTGAAGAATTAAGAAGGGGGACACTAACTTCGATTCCAGCACCACTACCTTTAAAATGGTGATAAAAGACACAGAAAAGACAAGAGATGCTTGAGGTGTGTGTTCTGAGGGAAAAAAGAAAGCGGATCTGCGGGCCCTGTCTGTAAGTATCTTTTCTAAAAATTCTACTTTGAGTTTGAGTTCCCTTCTTTTACAATTTGCTGTATCAGACTTATCAGAGAGAAGACAACAGCATGGAGGAAGAAGAAGAAACAAAATACATGTGTACAGCTGCCAGCAGCAACAAAATACTGGTTTATTAATGCAGGCCATTTTACATGACCTATTTCATGTCAATATTTCTAATATTTCTAATAGCAATCTGAAGTACTTACTGAATACATTTCCTCTGCAAAACTTGGTTTAGTACTCTCTGGTTTAGAAATGGTACCCACTATTTGGTAGACTCCCTCCTTTGGCCTACTAGAAACTTCAGCAGCCGAATTATCTTCCTCTTCCTCCTCCTCATCTTCTATGCTTTCAAGTGACGCCCCAACAACACATGTGGATAAATACTGCAATTATACAAGAAACACACTTGTATGCAAATATACATTGAACCCTATACAGCTTCTCATGATCTTGGGAAGGTACCAACTGTTCCTGGTCCTGTTGTAGGTACTTCCTACAACTTTCCACTGAACAGGAAAACGTTAGGGACTCCTCAACCCCATATGTAATGACTTGTGTCCTACACCTCAAAGTCAAAGGAGTCCCTGGATGTCTCTTCTTCACAGCCTGACTCTTCTCAGGCTGCTGTTCTCTCAGAGATCTGTTCTCTCTCCACAGCGATCACCTACTGCCTGAGGTCTCCCGACCTGCTTTATCCACATCTCCTGCCCCTAACTCTCATTTTTCGCCTCCTTTTAATCCCTCCTTGCCCCCAGTCCATCTCCTTAGCAGCTATTTTAGGTGATCCCAGCCACCCTGGAGGCCAACCACAGCCTCCTGCTGCGCTACCAGCCGAAGGACAGGCGGGCGCTCCCCGCGACGGGGCTGGGGCAGGCAGAAGAGCCATGGCGCCTCAGGCAGCGACCGCTGAGGGTGAAGCCGCCCCCCGCGGTCACCTCGCCGATGCTGCGGCCGCAGTAAGAGTCGAGATGGTTGAGGAAGACCCGCCGGCCCCGCGCCGGCTCCGCCGCTGGCTCCTCCATCACCACAACCTGTGCCGGGGACGCGGACCGTTGCTGTGCGACCACGGGCGGCTGCGCAGTGTGAGCAGTGGCGGTACCGGGCACTGCGGCCGGCGCGGGGCGCTGCCGCCCGCTCTGCGAGCAATGGCAGGCGCCAGAGGCATGGTGCGCTCCCTTTCTGTTCCGAATTTCGCCGGACAAACAGCGATAGCGGTAGTCAATAAATTAGAGACTTTTTCCCCAATTTCCCGACGCCGAACAGGATAAAATGTACCTTTCAGGTAGGAGGCAGGCTTTGAGGCTTTGTTGGTAATTCATAGATTAACAGCTACATTAGGCCAATCAGGACTCATTCAGGGGTTTGGATAATGAAAAGAGCCAGAGACCTATTTAAATTCTCCATTGCCAGGGCTGCAGAGAAGCTTTCTCCATACAGGCAACAACCGGGACTGGGGAGCATTTTCTTCACTCTCAGTACCCCAGACGTAGCGGAGTGACAAAACTTTCCCATTCTTAACACTACAGGACGTTATACTGAACAAGTTCCTTTCTGGTAACACCTACAAAACGCCTGTTTCTAAAGTATTTCTCAGTTTATGTTTATAATAAACACACAAAATAACAAAGTATTCTAAAGATGTCAAGGCAGCAAAGTATCCTAGCAATGTAACATTTGGCATTTTTCCACTTGTATTTCTAACACTTCCAAGTTCTTCTTTACAACCACCTGCCTTGTTTTTTCATGACTAAGTTTCAGCAGACATAAGTTTACAGTCAAAGGTTTTCAAATACTTTTTTTTTCTTTTTTATGGGCATGATGACTTTGTTGTTCTCTATCCTCCTTTTCAGTGGCTCTCCCTCAAGAAAACTACAACACACCAGTTTACTTATTTAATGCTTTAGTTACTGAAATTGATCAAGTAAATTAGTTGCACGGAAAAATATTCAAATATAAATTTGGTAAAGTACATTCTCCTCACAGAGGACTAACCACATACCACAGACCTGTGTGCAAAAGAGAGCCTATGAACAATTTTTAGAGCATGGAAGCATATCCTAGCGCAGAGGATCAATATCAGAAGTTTCAACCTAAAACAGTAACAAGCTGTGGAAAACAGAAGCACTAACTACAGTTGGCTTGTCAGTCACAGCTGTACATCACTACCCCAAAGCTACTACAAAAACTCTAGAAGGCTTCTCCAATTAACACGAATAACCCTTAGCAGGTAGAAGACAATACAGCTCTACTGAAGTCACTGGAACCTGTGACTTCATGAAAACTCATGTATCCATAAATGTGGCCCCAAAAAAGCTACTGCATGTACTTGTCACAAAAGCATGGCAGGATTATTTAGATAAATATGCACAAATACTGAATAATACAAGAATACAAAAAGTATGATAATCACAGAACGTTAGTTCAACAGTGCTGGTATGTCTAACCAACTGTAATTTTAAAAAGCCTACCATTCAGTACATACTTGAAAAGTTACAGCAGAACAATAGATTCATAAAGAGATTTATACCAGTTTTCAAGTAGAAAATACAAGTTATTTCTTTCAGTTTGTATTAGTCTTAGCAAATTTCATAAAGCCTTTGGTTTCAAACCAATACAATGCAATTAAAATTACAGTGCTTACTTAGTATTCATTAGGAGAGGATGCTGTACAATTGAAGGATAAAATGTGAAAAACAGGAGTACCAAAGTACTATATTATAGAAAGTAAAGGCTGAAGCAAAAATAGTCTTCAGTATATCCTGTACATCATGTAAACACACATTCAGAGTAGTAAACAGGCTAAAATGTCTTTCAAGCCTCCCATAACATACATATATATAGCATATATAACATCATATTTAGGAAATGTAGCCCATTACATCCAAACTCTGTGCTTAACTCTTGAGACTCAGACAATACATTCATATACTAGCAGTACATCTCATTTATTATTTGGAGATTGCTGGTTGCTATAGACGAGGACTGATAAAATAAAACTGAAGCTTGCTTTTAACTCAGATACTGTCACTATATAAGCAATGTTTGACTGTTGAAGAACCATCTTTCTTGTCAACAAATGTGCAGCAAATTAAGCTGAAATCCTGTTCTTTGCAGAACAGTAGTTTTCCAAATTATTTTTCATTATTTGGGTAGAGCAAGTAGTTAGCTTCTATTTTAAAGGGCAGCAAGCACAAACACAAAATTTAAAACTTGCATATTTAACATTCAGTCTTTTTTTTTTTTACATTTGGATAATAACTCTGAAAAGAGACCATTTTTTTTGAAGGTTGTAAGAAGCAACTTGCTCACATACAACAAAAAAGTAAAATTAAGAAATGCTTGTTATTTATCAAAGTGGCTTTTAATAGCATTGTGATATATGCAAATCCATTGTAGCAAAATGTTATAGAGTAGTACTAGCATGAATTGGATATTAATGCAAAAAATGAAGCTTAAGATGCTTGTGATTATGTTTGCAAGAAAGATCTTGGAGCCTTATATTAACAATTCCTTCTAGATGAAAACTTCCTTGCATGTGGGTAAATCACAACTGACTGTCTTTCTTCAAAGCTTCTAGTCTTTGCAGTAATGCATTCCCAAACACCTCTCGATATGCAGGGCTGAGAGAGTCCAATAAGGAGTAGACAGTTTCATGGTATGGAGTTTGCAATCTGTCATCAGCCTGATCAAAATCATAAGCTACTACCTGCAACAAAGAAAGAATTGGTTAAATTTCTGTGGATAGGATTCCCTTGCCATGGGAAATACGTATCACAACATTTAATTTTGCTAGTCAGGGTAGTACAGTAACATAAGAACAAAAAATACTGGATTTAAATTGCAATCTGAGATTTCTACGATGCGGCTTAGTGGCAATACAGTATCTAGGCAGTTTCAGCTATCTTTTGTCCAAAACTCAGAATATTAGTAAAATTTATCATTATGACCTTGGAAGAGAAGTTGTTCATCTACATGATGGCACAAAAAATACAAATGATGCAAAAAGAGTTGTATACATGCTGTATTACTGACTTAACTGGGTACCCGAGAAACCCAAAGACTGACATGCGCCTGTAACAAATTGCTGCTTCAATTTTTGTGTCTCAAATAAATGCTGGGGTTTTCATGAGTTTCCCTCTTGTTTTGTTGTAAGTAACTAATTAAAGTTCTACTTGCTAGGAGAAAACATGTAGAATAGGCTGTAACAAAAGTATGCTGATGTATTTTTCTAGGCATCTTTTGAACATAATCACTGTTTAAAACAGAGGCTTAAGAAATTTGAAACAAATTAGATTACCCTGAGTCCTGCTTCGGTGAGCTCCAGGCAGTATCTGTTTCTTTCCCTGGTTTCCACGTTGATATATGCCACATCCTCAGCACAAGGAAGGGTTTTTGAGACAAACATGTTGCTGACAGCAAACAGAACGTCATTCACAACAGCTTCAGCTTCTAGTCTCATATCTTTCACATCTGTTCCTTCAAAGTCTCTATAATCAGAATCCTCTTCAAACTCTGTATTACTGGGCAACTCCATAGGACTGCAATTGGTCTCCATTCTGCATATGGAAACATTTATTTTAGATTTATTATACCACTATACTCAAGATATATTAACACTGTAAAACAAAGAGACATATCTTAAACAGACATATTTAACACTGTCCAGATAAAGAAAGTATGAGACTCAGTAACTTCTAGAACTCTTAAAATGACAGTCCAGAGAACTCAAACCCAAGATGAACAAGCTGAGAACAAGTGCTAAAGAAAGTTACATTAGCATGTAGAAGCAGTATTGCTGAAGTTGCTTCTTATACAACTAACTCACACTCTGTTGTATAAGACTGCTATGATTCAGCAGTAATTAATTCTGCATTTTGCTGATCCAGAATGCAGTAGGATGACATTAGCTTAGAAAAACTAAAATCAATACCTGTAGAAAATAAAGACCTATTGGTGAATTTTAGAAAAACTTAGCACTAAGTCTTGGAACTAAATTGGTTTTCAGAGAGTACAGACACGTAAATACCAGCTTTCTGCTTACCGTCACAATTCTTCTATTCAGCTTTTATGCACAACCGTCAATACATTAAGCCTTTGTAAGGGGCTGTTGTTACTAAGAAGGGACAGACTCTTTGGGAGTGACAGCAGCGAATCCGGCATTAGGCTTCTGAGGTACCAGTGTGGCCAAAAGGCCTCAGTCAACCTACCCCGCAGGGAAGCCTGCCCCAGCATCAGAGAAAGCCCCTTGGGACGCGGCCCCGAGTGCTCTGGTAGCTGCTGCCAGGATAGAAATGGAGCTGGCTATAACCGATCTGCAACACGCAAAACGTTCGCTGAGTAAGATTTATCATTCCCTAACAAATAAAACACCTTGCACCTACACACATATTCCGAAAACTGAAGGCAACAAGGGAGCTGGCCACCGATCTCCGCAGTCCTTCATCAGCAGCGAATCACTCCGATTCACTGACAGCACAACAGCCATAGATCACGCCTGCACCGCTTCCCCGAGGAGCCCACCTACCAGCCCCAGCGGCAGGCAGTCGAGGCCCTGCCGCCCGACAAACAGCTCCGCTCCGCCGTGCCCTGCGCTGCGCTGCCGGCAGAGATCGGCCCGCCCCGCCACTTTCCTCAGGGCCGCGCACCAGAGAGGCGGCCCCAGCCACCACCGGTCACCAGAGCGCTCCCGGCGACACCCGGCAGCGGCGGCCCCTCCGCTGTTAACACCTCCCCGCCCCACCGCCTGCGATCGCTTCCGCCGTCTCCTCCTCCTCTCGGCGACGCCATTTCCGTGCGGACGTCACGGTGTCGGTGACGGCGTTCGGTGGGAGGCGGGCTACCCGGGGAGGAAGGAGACAAACAGCCTAGCGCGGCTCAGCTCGGCCGTCGTGGCCGGCGGTGCAGAGCTGACGCGGTCGGGGGGTGGGTCTGCCCGTTCACTAGCCCCTTCCCCGCTTAGCGCAGCCTCTCGCTGCGCAGAGCGTGGCCGCGGCGGCCCCCTCCGCATTCGCGGGCTGCCGAGAAGATGGCGGCGACGGTGTCCGAGTGAGGATGGAGCTACCTGTCAGCGCCTCTTCGCCCTGAGGGGAGGCAGTGCCGCCCCGCCGCTGGGGTGAGGGGCGGCGGGGGTGCCGCCTGGCAGCCGGAAGCTCCTGGGGTGACCCGCGCTGAGGGGGCGAGGCTGGGCCTGGCGGCTCCCGCTCGCCTCTCTCCGTCCGCACGCCGGAGGGGCCAGCCCCAGCCCCAGCCCCAGCCCCAGCCCGCCGCCCGGCCCCCGTCCCAGCCCCGGCCCGCTGCCTGGCCCCACGGCCCCCGGCGCTCAGCCGCCATGCCGTGGCCTTTCTCGGAGTCCATCAAGAAGAGGGCCTGCAGGTACCTGCTGCAGAGGTACCTGGGCCACTTCTTGCAGGAGAAGCTCAGCCTAGAGCAGCTCAGTCTGGATCTCTACCAGGGTACCGGCTCCTTGACGCAGGTCCCTCTGGATAAGTGGGTAAGAGATGCTGTCGCCTCACCCCCTCGGTTCCTGCTGCGTCTGAGGGATCAGCTGATTCCCTGCCCCCCGCTACCACCCACTTTATTTTCAGTACCCAGCCTCCTTTATGTCAAAAGTTAGAGCTATAATTAGTATTTCATCCGTAATTCTTCTCTGTTATCCTAGCTTTTAAAAAAAGGGGGGGAAAAATTTAGGCATTTACTGCGGACATGTTTTTCAACTCACACTTTTTGTTATTTTTAAGTATAAGCAAGGAAACAAAAACTAAAAGAAAAGGCAGTAGCTGCTGATATTCTGGGCAAAAAGAGCTACTGTAGCACAAACTACCAGAAATTGCTGCTATAGTTATTGAAGAGTGTTTTTACTGACTACATAGGATGATGATAGCATAAAGTAATCTTGTTCTGTCTATGCTTTGTCTTCATCTTGAAGGGATCTTGGTTCTTATTGACAGTGTTATACTGAGCTTAGTCCACGTAGATATCTTAAAAATGGTACCTAGTCTTGCGATGGTGAAAATACTTGTTGACAAATGGAAAGCTGTTTTTAGCTGGAGTTTTCTTAGCAGATGGGCTGTCATGCTTTGAACCAGCTGAAGCTTTTTGTCAGTCCTGATGTGTATTGTTTTATATCTATGTATGTGTGTGCGTCTGTGCACACACACCTCTGCATACTTTCAGCCTACTGTAGTAATCCAAAGGTCAGTGTCCGTGTTTGTAATATTTCATGAAGTTTCTTGGGTTAATTACCCATGTTACTGAATTGTACCTGCCAGTCAAGTGACTGTCATGAGGAGCCCTAAGCAGCGCTGTGAGTCAGTCATTGACTCGAGGGTAGCACTGATGATGAACCGGGTACACAGGCGTATTGCTTTAGAGAGTACTTTCAAAACACATTTTTACAATACTGTGTTCTGGTATTAGGCCATGCTGGTACATTTTTAATACTTGGGAGAATGTGATGTTTTCAAATAATGCTTTTCCAGTTGATGATGTATAAATACGTGTGAAAGTGGCAGGAGACATAGGTCTGCAGAAATGCTCAATATTACTGGTGGTTTAACGTGGTGATTTTTTTTTCGTTGTTTGTTTGTTTGTTTTCCTCTTTTCTTTGCTGGCTGTGTGTGCAACTTGTTTTCCGAGGCAGGCAGTAAGGCTGTCTTGCTTTGATTGAATTATTATGCCCTCTAGTGGGTATCGCCCCTCTCTTCATTGTCAAAGTGACATCGTTTAAAACGTGACTGAATACTTCGAAACAGTACCGGTTATGGACCAGTACGAAACGAACAGTTAATTATGTGATTAAACAGTGATAGTCATTAAATGTGTATGCAATAATGTTCAGGTTATCTTCCCCATTCGTAGATCACAATTTTTCGCTTGTAAACAGTGACATGTTTGAGATTCTCTGCACGTGACTTTCTCATGTATGACAGATTGCAAAACCAGATGTCATGGAAGTACTACAGCTCTCTCACCATCTCCTCACCCCACCCTCCCCACTCCCCCACTAGTCATTGTAAGCTTCTTCTCTATGAATCACCAGGATGACTATTTTTACACATTTTCTTGTATATTTTTTTGTCAATACTAATGTTCATCTTAACATTGTACGTATTTTAGCCAATGCTGTATGTGTTTATAGATTCTAGATATATATATAGGAATACTTGGGATTATTACTGTGACCTCTTTGCTTCTTGGGACCTGGGCTGTCTAGAAAAATCAAAATGTAACCTGTGATGTTTGTGGCTGAATTTTAGTACACATTGAATAGTGCTTTTGTTACTAATATTGTCCTGATTTCCACCTGGAGACGTTCAGTCAGTGTGGGAACAAGTCCTGACATGAGTGTTGTGTTCAGTTTTAAAATTTCATTTGGAATGCTCTAATTGCTGCTTTCAAGGAACAGCTGGCTTGCTTATAAAGTAATTTAGCTATAAGAATGCTTGATTTTTGCTTTTAGATAGTAATTTTCTATTAAAAAATGAGCGGATTAAAATACATTCATTATTATTGCCATGTACGTTAGTAGCAAAAAAAATATGAATCAGGTTTATTCAAAATATGGTAACTGGTTTCTTGCTGTAGGAACCTTTAAAAAATTATTTTGTAAAGGTTCAAGTAATTTAAATGAATCTCTGATATTTTCAGAGGCAGATTTCATGCCAAATATCATTTTTTTTTTTTTTTTGCCTTATGCTATTACTGCACCTTTAATTCTTATATTTAGCTCAAAACCAGATTTTAATGAAACTGATTCTTATATTTCCCAGCAGAACTGCTTCTGGTTCTGTTTCTTTAAAATTGGTGTCTTTTTCTGCTGCTTGAGTAGATTTTGGAACAGAAAGTAGAAAACCTGAACAGGGAAGCAAACAAAATTCTAACAGCAAAGCTATTAAGAGCATAAGCAGAGCAACAAGTTACGTGATGAGAGAGTTGCACCCGGAGACGTAGGAGTGAAAAATGTTTTCTGAGAACATTTTTGGCAATCTATCTAATTAGAACAACAGTTTAAATATAATGAAAATAGACAGCTTTATTCTTTTTTTCCTCCAAAACTTATGATGTCAAATATATACATTTTCTTAGGTAAAATCTATGGTCCTGTTCAACACAGAAAGGTTGTATTAGAAAGTTCCACTCAACAAATCTAGTATGTAATTTAGGTTGTTTTTTCTTATCTTAAAGCAGCCTAGGTCGTTCTTGTTCAATAATTTCAGTTTTAACTATATTTTTGAATCGGGGCACAAGCAGGTTTCCGGGTTTGTTTTTTTTTCTCAACATAAATGCAAAGAATATGTTTCCTCTGTATGGATGTTATGAAATCTATGTAATGTGAGTCTTTTCTGAGGGTAGCGGAAAACTTCTCAATAAATTTCACTTAGTCTGTATGACACTGAGAGCAACTTGCTTGTAGTTTTATTTCTAATGTCACTATTAAGGACTGAATGAACCGAACAGTCTGCATAGAATATTGGTCTGTTCACTATGGTTTGATTTTAAATTAGTGCTCAACACTGAACACATTAAACTATGGTTTAGAAATGGAAAGTATGTTATACAGCAAGATGTGAATGAATGGTTGTGTTCCAGTGCCAGGGAGAAATGTACCATGAATATTGCATTGAAATTACATGCTAGTGAGATACTCTTGCCACAGGAACCAGATGCTTTTTATGTTTTCGCTGTCAATCTGTTCAGCTTTCCTCAAGTACTTCTAGAGGAACAATAGATTAACTATGTCAGTACCTTAGTATTTGTAACAGCAAGATAGCAGGGTTGAGTTTTTTTGGTGGGGGTGTGATTTTCTATAATTTTTTTTTTGTATGGTCCAAAAATACATCTTATACAGAGAGCTATCACAGAGAAATCTGTATTGTGCTGAAAGCCAAGCCATTAATGCAAAATAAATGACAATGGAATCAAAATACTTGAAAATGGCGAACTTATTGTCTTCCTGACTCCCATTTGTTTTCCTAGCCTCAATATATTTTACTTGTTGCATGCAAAGCTGTGGATGTGTATATTATTATTATTATTATTATTATTATTATTATTATTATTATTATCTTATTCTAGTGTCTTAATGAGATCCTGGAGTCTGCAGATGCACCTCTGGAAGTCACAGATGGATTTATCCAATCAATTTCTTTATCTGTTCCGTGGGGGTCATTGCTACAGGATAACTGTGCATTAGAAGTAAAAGGATTAGAGATGGTCTTCAGGCCAAGACCAAGGCTTGGTAGGCTTATTTTTTAATTTTCAAAAAGGAGATTCTTTACATTTTTTTCAGAGGCAAAATGCTACACTTGCTTAGTCAGTTTTTAGCCTTATTTAAAATGCCATATAATTTACACAAATTAATAGTAGAGAATATATTAAAAAAAGAAACTTTCAGGTGTTGTCAGTCAGTTGCTTGTCAAGTGTTTCTCAAATGGTTGCTGTTCTGTTAAATGTTTATAATGTTCTTACTGTTGTATCTTTTCTCCTAAACTGTTCAGACATACTGAAATGAAAATAATACTGTGTGGCTAGGACAAATCTAGCTAGGATTTTTGGGGATTTTTGTATGCCAGTTGCTGTTAGTCAGTATCAATAGCTGGCTGTTTGATGGCAGTAGCATAACACAATAGTGAAAGAGGATGAAGGGGTAACAGTGAGATTCTGTCTTTCTTTGGCAACTTTAGAGTATAAAGGATGCATCATCTTCTATATTTGGAGAACCACTAATACTATTTGTCTATCACAGTCTGAAATAATGACTTTTAAGTACTCTAAATACTGTCTTTGATTATAATTCTTAGAGGATTGGCTGAGCTCTTCTAGCTTGTCTGCATCAGTATGAGTCTAACTGATCTAGTTTAGATTGTCCTGGTGATAAATTTTCATCAACTATCAAGCCTCCTTAAATTCTGTTAAGGTGTGTTACAATGCGTGTGGGACATTTAGTACAATTTTAGTGTGTAGAAAATTTTTATTGAATGTCTGAAGGATTTTGTTTTCCTTTAGTATAGAGAAGAAGAAAACACTTCTTAAATGGATCATAAAGAAGAGGAAAAAAATGCATAAACTCACCTTAAATAACTTGCTTACATTTACTCTGCATTTCATTCTTATTTGTTTAACTGGAATTACATTTTGAGCTATCTTACTCTTTGATGTAAGATTATTGCTCTGAAAGAATGTTAGTATTAGGAGGAAGCTTTACTTAAGCACACCCATTTACTCCTCTTTGATGTGCAAGGCTTTATAATACAGTAAGCAAAACCTACAGTGCTGGGTTTATCACACTTCTGTAGCCACATGGATGTTTCCAGACCTGGATGCTAAACTGGAATGTTTTGCCTGTTTAACATGTTAGTATATGTGCTAGTTTTATATTTATTTGCCTATACTAGAGTGTTACAGTTGAATTCTATTAACTTTTCTAATCCAGTATTATACAGTATTTGCTCACAATGGGCTTGGTGTTAGCTGATAGGAATACACTGTCAATTTAGTTAATCTGACTGCTAAAACACTGGTTCAGCTTACTATGTGATGCGCTCTCGCATTTTGTTGTGATCTACTTGTCAGGTCTGTGTTAGACGTTTAAAAAGTGTTTTAGTATGCTAAGATAATAGCTTAAGCCTTGTTTAGTCTTTTCTGTCTAGAGTATGTTTCAACTGGAATAAGAAACCTTAAAAGAATTCTTGGGGGGGGGGGGGAGGGTGTGCAGGGATGTAAATTCTTTTATTTCTTTTTGCCAATTATGCCTGTAAAATCATGTCAATTTAATAAAAGCACTTCAGAAGCTATTCACTTAAACCAGTGCTAAAGGTTGGTCACGCTAAGTCCTTACTTTATCTTGTTTATATTGAGTTTTCAAATACGAGAATCTAAGAAATAAAATCTAAATATATTAAAGTAATTTTATAGTAGTACAGTGTATAAAGAGAAATTGTAACTAAATTTATTTTGAAGTTTGATTTCTTACTACGCTGTTGAAATTCTTTTTTGCATATGCCAAATGTTTTTGGTTGGGGTTTTTGTTTTTGTTTTTTTTCTTACTGTTTCAAAATGTTTGCAGTCAGATTTTTTTAAGATTTCTTTTACTCTGCAGCATCTGGGTCTGAGCCTATGTATTGGTCAAGTTTTATGACCAGTAGTATGCAGCTTGCAAAAGAGTGTCTTAGCCAAAAATTGACAGATGAACAAGGAGAAGGGTCCCAGCCTTTTGAAGGACTTGAGAAATTTGCAGAAACTATTGAAACAGGTATGAAATAATTGAGGTCTGAATGAACATTTGAGATTAAGTGAATTTGTTGTGTCTCTGTTTTACAAAATAGCAATTCATTTGCATAACTTGTCTCACGAATTTTCACTTGTTAGCATTACTTGTAAATTTAAACAGGAAAGCAGGACAATTGATTGTACTTTTGAAGTGGGGGAAAAAAGTCCGCTTACTTACTAAAATATGTGTATAATTCCATCAGTGGGCAGAATGATCCAGATTTTTACTTCAGATCCAGAAGTTGTTTACCCCTAGAACAAGCTAGAACAAATCTAGCTAAATCTGTGCTTGAGTGATCAGGTCACATTACTTTTGGAGATGCCAGTTAGTTCATTACACAAACTTTGTTAGTAGTTATGCTGTTGAGGGGGAAACAAAGAATGGGTTTTCACTTATTTTTACACAAAGCTGACCTGTTACGACATATATATCCCAATAATCACACCATGCTGATCATTTATTTCCAACCCACCTGCCATGGGCAGAGGGATGTCTCACCCTAGACCATGTCACCCAAGACTCTGTCCAGCCTGGCCTTGAACACTGACAGGGATGGAGCATGCACCATTTCTTTGGGCAGCCTGTTCTAGTGCCTCACCACCCTCACAGTAAAGAGCTTCCTTATATTTAATCTAAACTTCCACTGTTTAAGTTTAAACCCATTGCCCGTTGTCCTTTTGCTGCAGTCGCTGATGTCCTCTGGCACCCTTATAGGCCTCCTCAGATGCTGGAAGGCTGCAATGAGGTCTCCATGCAGCCTTCTCTGCTCCAGAATAAATAGCCCCAACTTTCTCAGCCGGTCTTCATACGAGAGATGCTCCGGTTCCCTGATCATCCTTGTGGCCTCCTCTGGACTTGTTCCAACAGTTCCATGTC
>JBCJKH010026523.1:0-12574 GCA_039877255.1 Loriculus beryllinus
TCTGTTTGCTACTGCAGTAGGAACAAAAAAAGGGATATAAAATAGGAAAGAACCATGATACTGGAAGTAGGACTAGGAATATAAAGCCCCATTTGCCTGTGGATCTCACCAATGCTAAGATTAATGGTACCATGCATCTTATGTATTTGACACATTTTTTTTCTATGCTTTTTTCTGTGCTGTCACACTTATTCTTTTTGGTGTTGTCATGCCAACAATCAATAAATTAACTGGAGAAAAGAAATTGCACAAAGACTCATCTGTGAAAGTAAAAGAAAAAGCTGAATTGACTTCCTCTACTTTCCCTGCTAGATCTTTGCTTGTTATGACAACAGATGAGATGGTTTCACTCAAGATGCTGAATGCCTTTAGTCAAAACTGCTTTTTATCAGAATACCTGGTGATGGGAAATGAATTTAGTAGTAGTATCCTCAAGAAACTTCAGCTAGGTGGTGTCTAGAAGATGTTTCTTCAGAATAATTCGCCAACTCAAGTGAGGCATTCTGAGTCTGCTGCAATGGCCGATGTCTATCTTGAGGTTTTGCTGCATTGAATTGCCTCCTTAATTTGTTAGAAAATCACAGATACACTGGCATGCAACAATATCTGTAGGAAGGGGTGATACAGAATATTTCACTACACAGTGACAGCAAGGCAGGACTTACTGGAATATAAAACAGGAACTCCTGTGGAGGAGGGTTGCCATTTCCTGAGCACTTCAGAGTGATGTTATCGCCTTCTTTAACCGTACTACTTTGTGACAGCACTTCAATAGTCACCTTCTCTGTTGGATCTGTGAAGGTAATGTACACATTTAATAGCTTCCACAACAACCTGCACTGGTACACTATGCAGACAATATTCATGACCAAAGAGTACACCATTGAGCCATGAAACTATTCACATATGTAAGAAGAACTGATGTTAATCACACTTCCTGCATTTTTTGCCAACGAAGTAAGGGCAAAGAAGCCATATGATTTCATTCATTTTTCTTCACCAAAATACCTGGAACTGAAACAGCAATGATTACAACCATGTCACGTACTTAAAAGGAAAAAAACCCTGATGGGGATGAACAGTTCCATGGTGTTGATTTCATTATGAGACATTAACTTGTTCTCTGTGAGGCTCACTGTTTGTAGGACTGCAACAATGAGAAAAACAACTGAAGCTCTCAATGCCTTGCATTAGTACTAGATAATAACCTTCTTGCATTAAAAAGAAATATGAACTAAGCAACTATGTTCAGCCTATTCTATACGCTGAGCACTACAGGCTTTCATAAAGATGAATCTGGTGAACATAATAGGACCCTTAACATAGTCAAACATAACTGTAAATGTAACATACTTCTGTCATATTCACTGAAGTTGAACTGTAACTTACATTTTACATTGGTAATTTTTTTAAGCAGAGACAGAATATATTTTAATAGATGCTATTCTTTCCAAGTAAGAACTTAAATATATTACAAAAAAAAAAAAAAGAAAAGAAGAGGAAAATGAACAAAAGTACAGGAATAGGGGCAGATAGCTCTCAATGCTTTAGTTTTAATGGATAAATAAATCCCACCAAAGATGCCAGCCTTGCATCAAGACACAGTAGAGCACATCTCATTAGACACTAAAAAAAAATTACATAGCAGAGAAACCCTTGCCTGACAGTTGATTTCGTATGTTTAGTGAAGTGTGTGCTTCACAGCCCTTCCAACCCTTAAGGCATTCATCATGTCTGTCTTTTGCTATGGGATTTCTCAGTAACATGAGCTTAATGACTGAGAACCCTAACACAGCATCTCCTTCCTCATAGGAAGATGGGTACTGGGCTTCAACTAGCTACATCCTCCCTCCTTCAGATACAGTAGCCGTAACTCCTTTCCAGGTTCAAACAGCTTCCATTTCAGTACCTTCAGAGCTGAAGCACAACTTTGTCTGCTTAAGTAAAGGGAAGTCCAGCATCACTGCTGGTGTGACCCACTGTGTGAATGCTGCTATCCCAGATCCACCATGGCCACAACTGCATAAGTGCAAGGGAAACACCAGTACTGGAAACAGCATAAAGTGCCTGACTCTAAACTATAAACGCTTGAGTACTAGACACTTCACTAGCCCAGAGTTAAACCCCACCTCCAAACAGTAAAACACTTCTTAGATCCTGGAAGACCTCCATTTATTTGAGTTGGAGTCTGCCTTTTTTTTCCCCCTCACCTGCATTATAGTTGACTCATTAAAAAAAATTTAATAAAAAAAACAAAATCAAAAAACTACACATTTATTGAGAAAGAAACTAATTAGGATCACTGAACTAAATTACAAAACAAAAGATCAGACATTATCATCAAGTAACATCAGTCATGAAATTCATCTGTTGAAGCTTTTGACATCTATTAATAAAGAGCTTCACAGATTCATTTGGAGATGCATTTGAGCAGAGTAAGAAACTGAAGTTACAATAAATGAAAAAACTCAGAAAGGGTAACTCCATACTCTAAACCCAAAGTTCATACTTGAGGCCTCTTTACTACTGAAGGGTGTGCCTGCCTCCCACTGTTGCCTAATTAGCAACACAATGATATTGCCTGTCTCTGGATGAAGAACTATCTTAATTGTGTGTTACTAGACCAGGATTAAAAGAGCTAGTCTAGAAAACAAAATGTTTAATACAGAACGCACATGATATCTGGCACAGTAACTATGCTGCAGTGCTGTGCAGACTTTTTTCCTTCACATCATGTAGTCCTTAATTGCAAGTGCATATACTATGTGTACCACGGAAACCTGCAAGAGCCTCATCCTCAACAGATTAAGTAGTCTAATGCATGAAAGTGGTGGGGAAACAAGGACAGCAAAAGATCTCTTGGCAAGTAATAGCAACAAATGCATTCTGGTCATCACACTTCTTCCCTGTGAACATCTGCCATAAGCAGCAGAAGCTATCTGTGGTCATGGGGCTCCACAGTTGACAGAAATAAAGAAGAAACACCAGGGAAATTTGGCACCCAACTTTAAAGCAAAACCAAAATATATATAAACCTCTCTAGCTTTAAAGTGATGGGATAAGTTTCTGCAGGCTGCAAATACCTATGCTATTTCCAATGATAATGATTGCTGTCCCAGAAGTTTCCTTCTATCTTTCTGCTGGTTGCCATTCCGGAGAAATGGCTTGTAAAAGAAGGCTGTAATTTACTCTGGCTTTTCCAATTGAAACCCAGGAGCAATTGCTCCAAGGTTTTATATGGTCTGACTAAGGTCAAAACTGGTCTCCTATGCCATGGCTTAACAAACCTAGCCTGTGAAGGAGAACCAACTGATGAGCTAGGCAGACCTACCCACTTCAAGCCTGTGGCCTTTGTTTCAAGGCAATGGAGCAATGTGCTAGCTGAAGAAATCCAGTCCCTTACTGATTTTTCCATATTAAACTGCATTATAGAGTTGTTACACAATGTACAGCAAGACCCTATTAGATGTTGGACTGTATACTTAAGACTGTATCATTCCCAAAACAAGGACTTATAAATTGAAGTATTACCTGAAGCATGCAGAAAGGTAACACTTGCCTGGACATATTGTGTATCTCCTGTTCCTCTACATTCTGCTACAAACTGCTGCCTTCAACGGTCCTTCAAAAGTATAAGGCCATTTTACAAGGTCATTTTACAAGACTTTTGAAACCCTCTTTCCCCCTTCTCTATTTGCTACCTCCGATTATGACCCTTCCTTGCCAACTGCCCATTTCGTTTAATCAAGGGAGAATTACAATTACCACTTGGTCAGTAATAAAGTAAGGAAGTTGCTTTAGGACTTGGGCCAGCTGGAAATCATTATTTATAGATTTTCTATGCAAAAGTTTATCAGTATTCAAATGATACATTTTAAATGTAAAAATCAGCATTTTACAGCTGTATACAAACTATTGCATTATGTGCAAGGTAGTCTGCCTGCATTAGCTGTTTGGTGCTGCCTCTGCAAAAGTGAAAAACATTTTAGTATACTAAAAACTGCATTGTGTATTTATTGCATATTTCAGGGGGTACAAATAGTCACTGATCAACTACTCTAACCTCTGCTGAAGCTCTGAAAAGCATGTTTCACTAAGCTTTTGTGTTTGCCACTTTCATCTTGTCAACAGAGTCCTGAGATTCAGCATTCCAATGTTAAAAGGAAGAATCAGGTAAATCTTAAGTAAAAATTACACAGAGCGTACTCAGACCTTTTTGCTGCAAATCAGCTTTGCAGAAACCATGTCAACAGGCAATCCTGTAGAATGTCTCTGATTTTGCTTCCCACACCCAAGTTAAGACTTCATAAAATAACAAGTACTTTCTAATAACTTACAGTGAACATCGAAGACAACTGGTTCAGACTGTATTGTTTTCTGGCCAGATGGTCCATAATATGTCACAATGCAAATGAACCTCGCATTCGCATCTTCCTTTGCCGGCTTGTACTGAAGAGATGATGTCATGGTGAATAGTTCAGTTGACTTGTCCAGAGTCTTTTGCAAATTTATGACCACAACTGAAAAGGAAATACTGTTGCAGTCTTTTTTCCTACATGTTGTCGCTTTATTCTGTATTTGTTATCAGGATACAAGCATGCAAGCAACACACACATTACCCAAGAGACTGTACAGTTTTCCTCTAGTATTG
This sequence comes from Loriculus beryllinus, assembly GCA_039877255.1. Taxonomy (NCBI): domain Eukaryota; kingdom Metazoa; phylum Chordata; class Aves; order Psittaciformes; family Psittacidae; genus Loriculus; species Loriculus beryllinus. The sequence goes on from JBCJKH010026523.1 coordinate 4,652, forward strand.
CCACTGATGTACATCAGGAACATCTTACCAACAACAAAGTCCTAACATGCTGTACATCTTAGAGCAAATCAAACCAGAAAACTAATTGTAAACTGGTGGGGGGTTTAATACAAATCTCAGCTCAATTTTTAAGCAGGAAGAAGGCCTCAAAAATTCCTGGCAAAACTAATTCTTAGGATCGTATTTACAACTGAATTTTGTAAGTATTGTCTGTTTTATGGAAGGTAAAATATTGTGGTCTGATTAGCCCATCAAAATCAAATTTGAAACAGTGAAAAAACAAGCATTCTTTGTAAATATCCTGGAAAATAAATACCTGCATAAGGACATGATTATCTACATGTTCAAAACACAATACTGGACAGGTATGAAATTGAGACAGTTAACACCTAATAAGAAGCTGGAAATTAGATTCAGATTTTTACTACCTACACAGGCTCAAGAATAGCTTTGCAATAGTATTAACAAAGGCAACCTTCATTCCTCATGATGTAGTTTTAAAGCTGGAACTGAAAGAAAGAGATAATATGGCATAGCTTGCGTGCTTTGAATGGCCTGGAAGTTTCCTTCCAGTTTCATCTTTCCAGGAGGAGCTCTCCTTAAAGGAATAATACATTAAACTAAAGTAGAGCAACCCTTATAAACACAATTCTTCATGCATACACCTGCCTGTGGATTTAGAGACCTTGGCTATTATTGAAACGTACCTTCTTCCATGGGCTGCAAAACTCTTCCATTTTTGTACCACGTAACATTGCCCTCAGGATAACTATCTCTTGCAATGCACTCTCCAAGCTGCAAGAACAGACAGGAATTAGTTGCTGTTTCTCTCAGCTATGTTTTAACATAATTCACTTTTTGCTTATGGTGCTTTGGGTAAAAATTTATTGCAAGTTCAAATGCTTAATCCCAACCATTTTTCTTAAACAGGACAAAACCCATCAATGAGGCTTAGGTACAATTTGGAAGAAGTTTTGTTGGTGGGTCTAAGATAAAGATGGGCCAGTACAGCAGTGGCGAGGGAACTGGCTACACACCACGATCCCACACAGACACATGTGCACCCTTCTGTGAGCCTCATTCCAACACCTTTCTCCATCTTGACTTTAGGTAGCTGTCAGGCACATAGCTTTGAGGGAGAATGCTGCTCTTACCATTTGTAGTTTCTCTGTTTCTAAGAAGTCTGCTTGATGCAAGATTTCTGGTTGAGAGGGTTGTTCTAAAACATAAATAGGATAAATGTACTAGTGAAGGGAGCACAAACAGCTGTTTGAAAACCAAAATGTTACTAAAAAGCCCTCATGGACTTTGAGACTAAACAGAACAATCTGGTGTTGTATGGTCTTACCTACACTTTGCCATTACAATGAGAAAAAGTGAAATACTTCTATTTCAATATTAGGAAATGGATGGAAAAGGAAAAAGCCATCACTTTAAAACATGTCATAATGAATTCCACACATTCTGACAACACCTTTTTTAGCCAGACAGACTACTGCAGCACTGGGAGGAGAACCTGATCTGACTTATATGATACACATGCTGGAGAACAGAAAAGCAGCTTTACTGTGAATGTTACTGTAGCTGAGCCGTCACATTATAAAGGAACCAATTCAACCTAATCATTCTTCTAATGTTTATTTTTCCTAACTGTGATTGTTGCATTTAAGAAATTCAGATGACAGACATAAATGTAATTAACTTAAACTGATTCTGAGTTAGTTATGACCTCCTTAAAAAAAAAATAAACTTTTTCTTCAGTGCCAGTATGTCTTATTTGCTTTTATTATGGTAGATGGACCTCTTAGCCTGCTAAAGTGGAGGATCTATCAATGTTTCCATCGTAAAAGAGTACTTTCTAGAAACTATATAACTTGTCTGTTAAAATAGTTTGGCCTGATGCCCAGAATGCAAATTTTTATCTCCAAAAGAAGCAGTTTTCCCCCACAGTTCTATAAGGAAGAGTAAGGGGAAAAAAATAATCAATGTTTATACAGTCAAAAAAAAGCCTCTGCACCCTACTGATGTGCAGGTGTGCTGCTCCTGCTATCACAGAGATTGCAAGCCAACATGTTTCAACAATAATCCATTTGCTCTGTAGGTGTGTGCATGTATGTGTGTATTTGTGTGCATACAAATACACATATATTGTTCACCTGGAAGACTACACCAGGATGGAACAAGAACAGCTCAAAAAGGAAACGAAAGGCAATAAAAGAACCTATTCATTTGACAGTTTAAAAAACCCAAACAGCCAAAAAGAAGTCAAAGCTATACACCAAAACCATTACAGTTTCTCCAAAGCCCTAGTAAAGATTATTCTTTTAAGATATGTGCATACTTATTTCTCTTTTGTTACTTCTAATGGAAAAAAAGGCTAACCTATTCTCTGTAAGAACCTGTCAAGGACAAAACATTTTAATGTTAATTCAAGCAAGTGTGGTTTCACAAGACCATTAACAGGATTTCTGGTTCAGATTTTTGGGTTCCATAAACTTGCACAGTTCACTGCCTGTTACAAGTCACCAGCCGGTTGAGCTAAAACACCCTTCCCCACCTCAGCTTCGCTTCCTTTCATCTCTTATCTCCTCCAGGTCTGGTTTGAGAAGAGCACTTTTTGGTCCTTTGGGCTCACCAGCCGTGCAATGTTCCTACTGAAGGAAAGGGAAGACTCCTGCTCTGTAGCCCCTGTGTGGCTCTCCCTGTTTTGAGTGACCTGGTCACTGAGGAAATAGATGCACCAATTGAGAAGCAGCCACATTCTCCCTCAGAGGAGCCTCTGAAAGGAAATATCCGCTGCCAAATTCCCACAGCCACAGCACGTGCACCAAGGCAATCCCCTATGGAAGACTTATTTGGCATTTACTAGCTCAGGGTCTGAAGCAAGAAGAAATTGTAAACTTGGCAGCAGCAGAGTCCACTTTGGTGGGTTTGCAGCTTCAGCACACTGCTTATCTCTCAGCTAAAGAGCTTGCCAGAGCACTTTGCAACTCTGTACAGACCCTATAACAGGGAGGGTAAAAGCTTACTGCCTGCAAAAGCCAAGCATGGGTACGGTAGGACAGCAGCTCATGGCTGCTGGGCTGCTCAGCTTTGGAAACTGGCCATTTAATTCCACAAAAAAGATGCTGACAGGATCCATCTGGAAGGCTGGTAGAGCTTGTTTGAGCAGTCCAGTGAATGAGACTAGCAGGTGGTACATGTGCAATGAACCATTTCAGGTCTTTAGTTCCGAGTTAATCAGGTAGCACAGCAGAGGACATGACAAGCTCCAGTAAAACCCAGCATCAGGCACAACTTCCAGGATACAGCTGAGTTTCAGGTGCACAAGATTTTGGTTTATAAGGGTTCACACTGCTGCAGTTTAACTCTGTATCTGTGGTTCAATGAGTTAGAAACTCTGCTGGTTAAATAAATGAAGCCTGCAGGCTATTCTTAACTCTTTTGTAATTAGAACAAGCAAGCCAGAAAGCAAGCAAGCAAGCAAAAATGAAAAACCAGAAACATAAGGAAGTGAAATGCAAGAAATATTAAAATAACCCTAAATAAAGCTGTGAACTCAACATTAAAAGCTGCAAAGGTTATTGGTCCTTGTAGTGCTAAGTCTGCCACAGTACGTGTGGCATCCTCTAGTCTAACCTTCTCCAGCAAACAGAAGATTTCTCTATTAGTAACTAATGCATACAATAAAACATACAAGCTGTGTTCCGTGGCTGAGTTAGCATTGTGTTAATATTTAGTACAGTACACAGTAATTCAAGCAGTTAGCATTTCATTTTAATATATACCACTGTCTCATCTACCTATTTACTGCTGCGTGGTAAGTACACATGATAACTCTTCATTGCTCTGAAGCACTGTATTTACTATGTGTGCTCTGAGCACACTCCCTACTGTCATTAATTCAATTGTTCCTGCAGTCAAATTGAAAGTGAAACAAAGGAACAGAATTACTGTTAACTCATAATCTAGCTTTAAACTCACTCATGCCACCAACAGATTTCCCTGATGACTCCCTGACACTTGCCAGATAGAAGCACAAGGCTGTCCTTCCAAAGCATGACTTTGCGTTTTTCAAGCAGAAGTGTGATCTCTTTGAAACTGTCCATTCCTGCAGGCAACATGCTCTCACAACAGACTGACTTTGTGTAAATCTGCATCTCAAGAGCGACAAAGGCCAAAAAACACCACCATATAAAAACATGAAGCTGAGGAAGAGACCCACTGCAGTCACAGGGCAGCACTTAAGATGCTAACCTTTGCCACAGCACTTGTGCCCCTAAAAAGGGCGCTGAGTCAGGGCTTGCAGGATTACATTTCTGCTCTGGAATAGCACAGGGAAAAGGCCAGGTTTGTCCACGCTCCTGTATCATCTAAGCATGACTGTGCCCCAGAGCACTGGGGTTTGCATTGCAGATCAGCCCTGCAGCTGGGTTATAGCAGTATCACTAAAACTTTGCTATGCTCTAAGAGAGAACTGAAAACTGGTATTCCTCCTGGCAGCCCTGGAGAGGACAGAATAAACATTTAGGGCTAGCACCTCATTTTCCAGCCTCTCATTCTCTCCCTCACAGTTCATACTATTGCATATAGGCTGCGTAGTGCTGCTTTAAACCTCTCCCCCGATCTCATCTTGCAGACTGCACACAGTTAATGCTTCCCTCCTGCAGAAAAATTCACTTGGAGAACAAATGGAAAATAATCAGTGCTAATTCTACATTTTTCATTTCCAAGGCCAAATGACATCATATAAGCGAGTCATTATCAAAGCCTAAAATTCTCTTTGAGCCAGCACTTATCATGAATAAGCTGCAAGTGCAGGCAGTCCTGTTACATAAATGCCACCAGTAGATTACATTTTTGAAAGCTGCAGAGATTTGCTAGTCTTAGTAATTTACTCAGCCAAACTTACTTTCTTGGCTTTAATCTTTCCCTTAAACAAAAGTTTCCATAATTTACGATTCAGATGCTGATGAATGTTAACGGTAGTAACAACTAGATCTACTTACTGAAGACTTTGACTATCGTCAGCTCTTCAAAAACATTATCTTCTGTAACAAGCATACATACAAATCTCTTTTCATCACTGATTCTTGCATTCTTGATGGATAATGTATAGTTTTCTGAGAGACTCAACCTGTCTTTGTACTCTGGTACATCATCATACTGCACATTTTTTTTTGTTGATGATCTGAAGGCAATAAAAACTGGAGAACCATTCGGCATTTCCTGTAATAAAAAGATAAAGACCTCTAGTTTGCACACTCATTTAGAAGCTCCTGAAGATCTGCAATTGGTACAAATGCATCATTTGATAAAAAACCTGAAAACTACATCAGAGAGCTTTTTTCCTGATTAATTTCTGCTCTACAAATAAGAAATTCAATGTAATACAAGAGCTAGTTTAAGACTGCTATGGTACACATCAAGAATATCATCAGTAGAGATAATTTCAATGTCTTGGCTCAATCTCGGCATAGCAAAGGGCTTTCTCTGATGGAGACTGGTGGTTCTGGCACCAGCTGCCTCTGTATGAAAAAAGTACTTGAAACAGAAGCATTCATGAGCTTGACTTAGAAGCTTCAGCTTCCTTTTCTTTTCCATGATTGTTTTACATATTCATATTCTTTGTCTCGGATATTCAGACTTCATTCCAAATGCAGGATTTAATCAGGCAAAACACCTATTTTATTCTAAATTAGTTTTTAACTATCTTTTTGTTTGTCCTGAAAGGACCCAGGAGCTCGTGGCATGGGACTATACATACAATCAAATATTGCTATTTATGCATGCCCTGATTATCTGCAAAATAGCATTTTCTAGACATCCTCCTTATATTAATCAGTATGCTTTTACCATCCTAAGAAGAAATACAAAGTTGACAGCCTTGCATAAGACTCCCATAAAAAAAAAACCCAGCATTTCTGAGAGACAAAGTTACAGGTGGATTTCTGCAGGATTTGATTCTCCTCTCATACACACAGAACAGCAACAGGCTCTGTTTGCCTTTATTTAAAGTGAGGTGAAAGGCTGACTCCATCTTTACATTCAGTATTCTGCTGGGGCTCAAGGAAGTTTTCATTCTCTTTATCCCTTGCACCTTGCAGCACTGATGCAAGTTGTGTTCCTAGCACAATACCTCAGCTTGACTGCAGAGTCCACAAAACCACGAAGATGCTGTTACAAGAGATAGGTGCTGTCAGAGAGATGGGCAAGGAGCAAGAGGCAACAGCTAATGTGAAGCTTAAATTCCCTTACAGTCTTTCCCCTTCTCCCACTTTCATATCACTCTAGATGTCTGTCACACAGGAAAGAAAGTATTGCCTTGACTTGATACACAGGAAATTAGCTGTCAAGTGCAAATGAGCTCTTAACTCTAAGCCTGCTCAGAACACAAGCAGGCACAGGCAGACATTCAAGGCAGCAAAGCCTGCTCCTGCCAGGGTGTAAGTTTTCCCAGTGCCCCTGGGCTCCCACCAGAAACAGGAATTGCTTCTCCCAAAGCAGCAGAGCAGCAAATGTAGTTCCTCCTTCTTCCAATGAAATATTCACCTAACCAAAAACCCCTAGCACCCCCTCACACATCAAGCACTGCCTGGCTGCGAGCTGCCCTGGGAGAACAAATACCATTTTCATTTAGTTATGTGAGCTGTGTTAAGAATTTATAAAATAGCAACTAGATGGGCTCTTTCGTATGTTAGGTTTCATGTCCTTTTCCATTTAGAAGCAGCTGCTTGGTACTTACCTGAGATGAGCAATCCAAATGCACCAGACAGATAATGCATTTCTTTTCCCTCAAAATAGCCTTCCATCTTCATAGAGATAGACTTGTTTCTTCCCCGAAAAAGCCAGCAGACTGAAACAAACACACTGCGAAATGCAGGCACTGCATCTTTTGAGCGCTTATGTGAAACAGTTTCGCTGAACCTATTTGGCATAACACTCTCCACTGACTTCTGCCTTCATTTCCCAAAACATGTTTGTAGAGAAGGAACTCCTGGAGTGGATGAAGGCTGCAAGAGCTGCAAACCTCCAGGTACAAAGGACGGAGCTGGGAGAGATTATGACACACACCCCAGCAGCAGATCAGAATGCCGTAAAATAGGCTGGTGGATGCCATTTACAAAAAGAGAACTACTTAATTTTAAATCCACTGTTAAGAGTAGCAATCACCTGTTACTGCTGGTACATTTTGGCCTGAGCAGTCTGAAAAGGTTAAGGGTTTTGGTATCCTGCTGTTTTTCAGTATGTATGCCTTGAAGGTTTCATTTGACTGATATGCTTATTCTCCTTTTGGCCTGGGGTACCACTTGCATATAGAAGCACATCAGGAGATGTTCCTACTTTAAGCTGACCAAGACAACCGAGAGGACACTGTGTTTTCACCTTTGTCTTCTGTGCACCAGCAACAGCAGAGTGAAACCACCAGAAAACTCCGAGGTCAGCTCTGCCCTCTTCTTCAGCATCCATTACATACAATGCAGCAAGAAATGGCATTCAGCGACTGTCAGACCAACCAACCAAAGGATGTCACTTCCCCAGGGATGAAGCTTTGTCCTGCTTTAGGCAGCCCACTTCAGAAGTATTCAAATGTAAAATGATGGCTCTATCAAGCAAGTGAGACACCACTGGGTAACATGCCAGATCTCTAATACAGGTTGGCAGAAATCTCATGAATGATTATTTCTCTCAAATAATGAGATTAATTCCTCAAAACTCTAACCTTGGCAGAAATTATGCAGATTGGAATCTTGCAGCCTTACAACCACAGGAAGAAGTGTCTCTGTATCGAGGCAGAAATCTACCAATTGGTATCTTGTAATCTCACACACAAAAAAATAACATACCGGCTTTAATGAATGTAAGGTAAACTATACTTACATATTTCCATTTTCCACACCTCAGACCATCTGGTACTTCTAG